>PVJS01050255.1:0-14374 GCA_004027185.1 Glis glis | reverse complement strand
CACTAAGTTGCGGAGGGCCTCACTAAGTAGCTGAGGCTGGCTGTGAACCTGGATCCTCTGGTCTCAGCCTCCCAAATACTGGGATTACAAGCATGTGCCGCTACGCCTGGCTTATCTTCATCATCATCATCATCATCATCATCGTTGTCGTCGTCGTCGTTGTTGTTGTTATTGTTACTATTGTTATTTGAGACAGGGTCTTGCTAAGTTGCAGGCTGGCCTTGAAATTGTGATCCTCCTGCCTCAGCCTCCTGAGTCACTGGGGTTAAAGGTGTGTGTCACTGCACCTGCCCAAATTTTAACTTTAAAAAAAAAATCTGTAAAGCCATGTTTGTGGTGACAAACCTATCTTTCCTTTTTCATTTTCATTCATTCATTCATTATTTATTTAATGCTGTTATAAAAATCACTGTGAAGGACATCTTTCTGCTCCTAAAATAGCATAAAGATTTTGGGACAGACATAAAATATTGTTTTGCATGTTACATTATATACCTGTATATGATCAATTTGAGGCTAATTAATTCCTCTTAGGGTCTATGTCTTAATAATAAAAGCTAAGCCTTACTAAGTCTCAGCACTGAGGTCCTGACTATAAGGATCATTTTCAAATTTATTCAAGGTTGACTGAGTTGGTCATGATTATGGTTTTCTGCCAATTCTTAGCCCTCCCCAATTCTTGGAAAAATGTTAATACTTTTTTTGTGTCAGAAAATGTACCCCTTTCCCCAGGGGCCTGTTCGTGCTCGCGCTCTCTCTCTCTCTCTCTCTCTCTCTCTCACACACACACACACACACACACACACAGGTATAAGCACCAAATACACTATGCATGTGAAAATATCACTTAGCCTGGCACTGCTCATGACCAAGCATATTCAGACAACCCACCTCAAAGTCAAAGACTTCGCAGTTTACATCAAGGTTTTCTGGGGTTTCCAAGTCAGAGGCTTCTACATCATAAAACAAATCTGCTCTGCAGAATCCAAAGACCTAAAAAGGAGAAAGAAGCCTGTGTGTTTGTGTGTGTGTGTGCGCTCGCGTGCGCGCGCACTCACACACACACACACACACACACACACACACATACACATGCAAGCACTCAAGGGGTGTGACAATTCCCAGCCAGAGATCTTAACATCCAGACTTCAGAAAGGAAGAAGAGCTGTAGAAAAATGGGGGCACTATTATCAGGCATCCCCACCAGCTATCTCACCACCTTTCCTAGTGGGCCCTTGGGCTTCACTGCAAGCTGCTGGGGTTCTCTTCCCCGAGCATCTCCAGCACCAGGCTTCCCCGTGTGTGGTGATTGCTCATGCCCTGCTGCTTTCCCTTAGGCCAGCACTTCTGCACTGGAGATCTGAGCTGCCAGTACCTGGAGAGAATGAGGAGTGACATAGAGGATGAAAGTGCTGGAAGGGAGGGAGTCAGTATAAGGATGGGTTTGTATGGATCCTGTCAAGGTAAAGTGTCTACTGGCCCCACCCTAAGCATGAGGAACACAACAGGTTGGCATTCCCATGCTCCAGAGGCCCCCAGCCCAGCTGTCAAAGTTAGACTGGGACAAGAAGATAATTCTTTTCTAGAACAACACAACAAAAATGTTAAGTATTGAGGCTCTGAGTATAGTTTTGGATAAAACTACATTAATCTTGGCTTCACCATTTACTAGTTGTGTGAGTTTAGACAAGTTACATAAAATTTCTGAAACTCCGTCTATAAAATAATACTATCTACCCACAGATTGTGAGAGGGCTTCATTAAATGAGAAAAGGCTGAAGAACACTTAACACTTAGCACTTAACATTTTTTCATCCTCTTGATTCTACATTTGGTTTTTATTACCCACGCAAAGATAGCCAAGAGTTTATTGGGGATGTCAGAACAGGAAGCTCTTTGCTGGTGACCACTAAGCGGGAATCTAGAATTGATTCAGGTTGAAAATTTGAATAGTCAGAAAAGGAAATAATAAATGCCTCTTCCCTTCCAGCCAGAAAGAATGTGTTGTTAAACCTCAGAAAATTCCTGGACTTGAAATCAGAATTAAAGTCCTGCATCCAGATACTTTCTAGCTGAGTGCCCTTAAGTAAATGGTTAAAATTGTAGCCCCACTTGTCCCAGGGAAATGGAGGCAGACACTTGCTTCTCCTTCTCACATGGGGTTATCACGAGGCTCCCATGAGACAATAATGTATGTGTCAGTGTTTTTTAAACTGTAAATTCCCGTGAAATGTCAGGTATTATTAACAAGATCCTCTAGTATGTACATGGACTAATTTGTAAATGATCAGGGAAAAATCCCATGGGACTGGGCATGAGAAGAACTGGATTCTAATCTCAACTCAGTTGTGAATTGGCAAGATCCTTCCTTTGCTGAATCCATTACCTCCTCACTAGTCAAATGGAATCCCTGTGGGCTTCAATGCAATGGAATGAATGAGAGTACCTGGTGAGTAGGGTCTTAATACACGATGTTCGTTAGTTTTAGCTAAGCCTTTAATCCTAATGAATTTTTGAAAACCTCAGTTTTGAGTTTAGTTATGTATCAGGTATATTCTCTAAAATAATATTCTGATGATTTGCTTAAATTTTCTGTGCCTCAATTTCCCCATCTGCTAATCTGGGATAAAAAGAGTATCTACCTTGTAGGGTGGTGTTCATGTTAAGAAGTTAACATATGCGTAGAGCACTTAGAAGAGTGCCTGGCAGGTAGAAAGGGCTCTCTAGTTGATACTTAGTATTTCACAGACATTTATTATACTCACTTTAGGGTGTCTGTGGAAATGGTTCGTGGAGCAGTTCCTCACAGAGAAGTCCACAAAGTAAACAGTTCTTTCCCCTCCTCTCTAGAACAGATAGGATCAACATAGTTTCAGGAACAGAAAAAGCAGGGAAATAAAGCAATAGATACCTACTAGTATAGTGTGAAGCACTACGAGGCTTAAAATCACCAATAAGCACCATTTTTTCTTATGGTTTCTACCTTTTAAAATTTTATCACATAAGCTGGGCATGGTGGCACATGCCTGTAATCCCAGCTTACTCAGGAGGCTGAGGCAGGAGGATCGCAAGTATGAGGCCAGCCTGAGTAACTTAATAAGACCCTGTCTTAAAATAAAATAAAATAAAATAAATAGGGATGGGGATGCAGCATAGTGATAGAACACTTGCTTAGTGTGCACAAGACCCTGGGTTTAATCCCCAGTGCCCCCACAAACAAACGTATCACACAAGTGATAAGGTGAACACCATTTCATTGAAAGGGTTAAAATATACAGATGTAATCAAGTATAGTGTGAAAAATCACCCTTCCCACGCCCCAACCTCTCCTTCTCAGAGAGACCACTACCATCTGTTTGATGTGTTTCTCCTTCTAGCCTTTCCCTACATGTGTTGCACATGTAGTCCAGAGACTTAAGCATTTAAGGGCTTAAGCATAAATGGGCTCATATGCTAAGTATTGTTCTGTAACCTGTTTTCCATCTTAGTAAGTAATATGTCTTGAACTCTTTCCAAGAACATGGGTCCAAAACATTCTTTTTGGTGACTGTGTTCTACTCGTTCCACTGCAATGCATCCATTGCATTGCACTATCATCTATTTAATTTGGCATTCTCAAAAATGCATGTCAAACAGCAACCAGCTGATCTACAAGACAACTCTGGGTGGGAGGTACTCAAGTGCTCGAACTGGGAGGCAGGGAGCTGTCTTCCTGCCCACCTCCCCATCTCTAAAATATAAAACACTTGAGAAGAGTGGTTCTTTGGGACCTGCCATCTGTCTGAATTAGCCCCAAAGACTGCAACAATTTCAAAGGCAGCTGGTCAACAGAAGCAGATGGAGAGGGTTGTCACTCATTCTCATCTGCCAGGTTGGAGCCCAGACCCTCAGACTCTAGCTGGACATTGGTGGAAACTCACCACTCTTAAGACTTTCTCCACTTGGTCCACTCTGAAGGAGGTGAAATCACTGTTCTCCTCTTTGTACTTGTCAAGGGCTTTCTCAGCTTGTACCCTGTAGAGCTCAGTATCCTCAAAGTAATCCACAAGTATGGGACTGTCTTTGGTATTGACCAGGGCTGAGGAGACTAGAGAAAGATGGCAATGTCATAGTTACAGGCTCAGAACAATGTCAATGTTAGGACTCGATACAGTACACATGAGCACAGTGACAAGAATAACAATAACTTGTATTGTATAGATGGGCAAAGTTTGAGGGTTGAAGAAGCCAAGTCACTGGTTTAAGATCAAATCAGCCATTCAGCTGCTGAGCAAAAGTGTCGATCTTTCCTTCTGACCCATGCTGAGGTCCCTATTGTGGCCCCTATTCATGATGCCCCCATCACCACTCAGAAAGTGCTAATATTTTAATCCATCTTTTTCAAGGAGGGAGAAGCATTCTTAACATAAAGTTTTACCCAGAGAGAGAGAAGATACATCTCAGCCTTTCCTTAAGGCAACCTCCTGCAGAAGTTGCTTGGCTGTTGACTATATTGTGTCACGTTGAGTTTTGCTATTTTTAGAGGAATTCTGATAATTCTTTTTGAAAAAGTAAATAAAAAGAGCATGGACTTTAGAGCCAACATTGTTGAGATCATCATGTCTTTGGCACCTCATGGCTGGGTTCTTGAGGCCACATCATTGAACCTCTACAAGCCTTAATTATGTTATCTCTTAATAGAAAGTATCACAATCTTTATTTCATAGCCTTGTATGAGATAAAATGAGATTATATATACATGACCACTTTGAAAACTGTAAATACATGACTATTTATTTATTTATTTATTTATTATGTGGTACTAGGGATTGAAGCCAGGGGCATTCTACCTTTGAGCTACATCCCCAACCCTTTAAAAAAATTTTGTTGTTGTTTTGACACAGGGTCTCACTAGGTTGCTGAGAGTCTTGCTATGTTGCTGAGGTTGTCCTCAAACCTGTGATCCTCTTGTCTCAGCCTCCCAAGTACTAGGATTACAGGCATGTGCCACCATGCCCAGCAATACATAACTTTTGTTTTATTTATTTATTTATTTTGCGGTACCGGGGATTGAATCCAGGGGCGTTCTACCTCCGCGTTACACCCCCGGCCCTATTTTTTATACTTTATTTTGAAACCAGGTCTCACAAAGTTGCGGAGGGCCTCACTAGGTAGAGAGAGAGAGAGAGACAGGGAGATAGATAGATAGATAGATAGATAGATAGATAGAGAGCTGAGGCTGGCTGCGAACCCGGATCCTCCGGTCTCCGCCTCCCAAAGTACTGGGATTACAAGCATGCGCCACCACGCCCGGCTAATACATAACTTTTAAATGTTTAAGCTGATACTTACTGAGTGCTAAGTGCTCTGCAAAGTGTACTACACAAACCATCTCATTCAATTCTAACAAGAATCCTCAGAGCTAATACTATTATAATCTTCACTTTACAAATGAGAAAAGCTTAAAGAGGTTAAGTAACTTGTTCCCAAGAGCACACAATGCTGAAGCTGAGATTCAAACTCAAACCAGTCACTCTTATGTATCTACAATGATGCTATCCTGCCTCTTAGAAATCTTTCTATACTGAATTTCTTTAAAGGAAGGTATATCAGTAATAGGGAAAACCCATTCTCCTTCTATTTTGAGGAGCGTGAGTAATAATGGCAAGGACTACCAGGGCAAGGAGCCTTTCTGATGTACATCGTGGTATTATATGACCAATATCATTGTATGACTGAGCTCTATATTAATCTAGAGTTAGTTAGCAATTTAACAGATTACTATACCAGAACTTGTGGTGCAGTTGAAGTCATTCACTCTAAGATCCTGAGATTCGTTTGAGTATCTTGTAGCTACCACCTTGCATTGTCCAATCACCTGTAAAAAGAGGGTTTTGTGTCATTGCACACTGCTGTCCTTGGTTGCACGTGAGGACATAAAGGTGATGCAACATACTCCTACTCTCCATTTAAAATGGACCTGGGCCAGCACGGGCAAGGCCCTTGGTTCCATCTCCAGCACTGAAAAAATATATATTTGGGGTTTCCTTTATCAAACCCTATCTCAATACCTGCATTTTCTTAGTCTGATTCTGTGTGCTGCACACTTATGGCACCCAAAGCCCTCTTGAGAATGAGAGAAACTGTGTAAATGGCTCATGACCATATCCTGAACATTTTCAAAGGAGAAAGCACTAAGACTTCTAGGCGTGTAACCTCTCATTCTTTGGAAATGAAATCATATGTGCTTATTCATCTTTGTGTTCTCAACCTGTGGCAGAGAGCCTGGCATCTCAATACCCATGCCTAACCAACACAGCAACATACTACTCCCCACTGCAACTAATCCCTATGGCCATTCCTGCTAATGGAACCAGCCTTCTATGAATTACAAATTCATAGATTTGCAGACCCGTAGACTGTGAGGGCTGGAAAGGACTGTGGAGTCCATTTCTTCTGAGTTCCTCCTCTTATTTTACAATTGAGGAGACTGAAGTCTAGGGATATTAGTGATTTGTCCAAGGTCTCACCCTGGTCATGCTATCCCAAGGGACCACAAGCCTTGCTAACTTATCCTGAACTGGATTCCCAGGGACAGCTCTCAAGAGAGTATTACTCAAAGTCAACACAATCTTCATAAGTCCCAAGGCATAAACTGCTCTTACTCTTTTCCTGGGTTAACCAAGACACATGGCTTCCCTGAGGAAGCAGAGGAGATAGAAGGTAAGAACAATAAAAGGAGGGGTTTGGTTCCCTGTTTACTTACTGTATCAGATGGCCGTCGAGAAGCAGATGGCTTACAGTCATCCCCACGCTTACTGGATAGAATCCAGCAGTCAGATTCTTTCACATCTAAGACTAAATAATAGACAGTTGCAGGTTCCTGAAGAAAGCCAAGAAAGCAACCGGTGAGTAGGATGAGGGAGTCCAGGAAGTTTAAAAAATAAAAACAATTTCTTAAACAGAAATTCCTGCTCATCTCCAAATCTTTGCAGATGTCCCATCTTTGTGTCATTTAATCTATGTTTTTTGAATAAATAGTTTCAAATAGTTATTTCCAAACGTTCTTTTTAACTGGCCATGATGTTTCTTCTGCCCACAAGCTTTCAAAAGCAATCACTAAATGGCAGTGTTGGGTGGGTGGAGGTGTCAAAAATACAAGCCTAGAATTATAACTGGAGACAGCCATTATCACCATCTCCAATCTGTACTGGGGTTGTGTCTTTTCACCTAGCTTTTTTCCTGAATCTAGATTTCCTACTTCAATTGCAACTTGCCCTAAGCTAAATATACTCTCTTCTCTCACAAACCAGCTGCCTCTTTCAACTTCCCTTGCCTTTTCAGTGGCCATTAATCACTTCTTGCTTTAGGCTCTGGCTTAAGAAATATGTATATCAACTTTGCTTTCTTCCTTTCCTTTGCTTTGGCTATCCAGAAAACAAGCCATGAATGGTCTTTCTTTGAAATGTCTCTCCTGTCTATTTCTCAGTCTCATTGCTTTAAATCCCACTACCTGGATCTGGCCATCCTTTCCTCATTCCTGAAGACATGACATTGCTTCCTAGTTCAAGTCCTTGTCACTGCATCCATCTCCCCAGGCACATGTGTCTTCTGCCCCTTCCCCTAACACTGTCGCTCAGAGGTAGCACCACAGCCATTCATCCTGTGTCCTACACATGTGGCAAAGAGCCCAGAATGGGGCTAATAATCATTAATTTGCTCGTTGAATGCATATGTCTTGTATAAATATCTTGGTGATTTTCCATATTTCTGTTCTCTGCATTCTGCAGTACCTCCCTCTCTAATCTTTTTAAAAAGGTAAATCAGTTTCCTTGACCTCTGTCATGGTCCATGTCTGGCCTCTCTGATTTAAGTCGTTCCACTAAAGAGAAGGTAGCCTGTTACGTTTTGGGAGGAGGCTTTAGAATCTCTTCATAATCTCTATCAGCCCATCAAATCCACTTCAAATAAGTATATAATCTAAGTGAAGGCAGTGGGCTTGCTTGGCTTCAAGATAAGCCCACAGTCTCTTCCAGGTTCAGTATTAAACTCTGGTCCCTTCAGAGCCCACATTGAACTTCTGGGTCACTCCTACTCAACTTACTCAATTACTCTTTGATACCCCCTTTCTGATTCCCTACTCGCCTAGAGGCAATGTGCCTATTCCTCAAAACCCACTGAAGCCTTCTCTCATCCCATCTCAACAGATCTTCCTTATTTAAGTTGCTCCAACATCTACACACTGGATGTCGAAAGTACAAGCCTAGAATGTAGGCTTACACTGAATGTATCCTATCTTACTCAGTTTGCCTCTGTGTGCCAGCAGATTATTTCCTCAAGGACAAGGCCCACAGTTCACTCTAATTTTTCTCTCAAAGGACTAAGCAAAGCATTCAACTTGGCTTGGTATAAATGCTTCCAAGTACTTACAGCTTGACCCATAGTTAAGGACAAACCAATAACAAACATTAGTTTGAAGGAAAAAGTAACAATCTACAGCAGCCACAGAAACTAAGCAGAAGACCCTGACTGATACCATTTGTTGTGCAAAGTAGCAGGCTTAGGGACCAGAGTCACATATGCTCTGGTATATGGTCTCCCAACTCTGTGAGGACTTAGGCCATTTCTCACCGCTCTGTCCAAGTGGGCATCGGCAACTCGCAGCAACTGGAAAAGATAGCCACTCCGTCGCAATTTATTGATCTGGTCTACAGCACTCTCAGCCACTGGCTTGGTGGCATCACAGTCGATGGGACTCACAGCGCAGGAACTCTGCAGCATGATCAAAACCAGGGCAGCAGTGAGCACCTTCATTTTGCTGCACCATCTCATGCTATGGTCCACCATAGCAGAGAGCTTATGCAGACGTTCTGAACCACACTCACACACACACAATTGATGAAACAAGTCTTTATACATTTTTGTTGTGTAACTAGGGATGTTCACCTTGACCCCTGGTTCAAATATCCCTCAACAGGCTGTAAATGATTAGTGGGTCCTGGAAACTTGAGACACGTGATTGGTGAGTAGGTGAAACTATGATCTGCACCAATCTGGATATTTCTAGTAAGTAGCAGATCCAAAGTGTGTTTTTGACCCTGAGCACTGCTTTTTGTGGGTTTTGGGGGTAGGGTCTAGGGTGAAGTAATTTTCCTCCATCTGTCTGTCTGTTTCAGCTGGAAATCTCCACCATCAGCCCCTCTTTTGAATTATGGCACTAAAACTCCTCAGTAGAACACAACTGCATTATCTCAGGGAGGTAACAGGCTCAAAAACATCATAAAAGGAACTGACTTTGGGTACGTTAAGAGTCTGTAGCCTTGGAGTCCAGTGTTAATTTCTGTTCTAACCCTGGCTCTTACTTTCTTATCATGTGATTGAGGGTAAACTCACAAACTTCTCTGATTTTTAATTTTCTTCATTTATAAAATGAGGATTAATGCCTCATGGCAACCTTGTGTGATAATTAAATAGAAAACATGTAAAGTAACCAATACAATTCTTGGCACAGAGTGCTGAATAAATGGTCATGATGATGATGATGATGATGATGATGATGATTATCACTGTGCCTGGGAAGAAGTGGGGGGCACTTTCATGTCATCCCAATTTTCTATGGCTCTTAAAGCCTGTCAAAAAAGAACTAGTTCATGTGGAAGAGGACAGTGGTGAGAGCGAGAGTCACGAGGGTCTCAGCACTGGGAAATAGGGCCGGGACACCCTATACTGATACCCCTCCAAAGAAACCAATATACCTATGTGGAACCTCCATACCAGCAGAGGCCAGCAGCCTCAGAAATGACCAGAGGGAATCAGCCTCAGTTCCCTCCACCCTGCCAACATACAGCCCATCTCAAAGACAGTGTCTTCCTTACTCCCTTTACTTTCTCTACACAGAGGGTCTATAGCAATCGTTCTTAGCCTTGGTTTCATATTAGACTCACTTAGAGAGCTTTTTAAAAAAATTCTGGTGTTCAGGATCCTTCCAAACAAATAAGAATATCTGGAGTAGACCCAGACTTGGGTAGTTTGAAAATTCCCAGGTAATTCAAATGTGCAGTCAAGATTGAGAACATCTGGGCATCTAGACAGAACTGAAGAGAGAAAAAGAATTTGAAGGGAGAAAGAAAAGGGAGGAATTATATGAAATATAGACCTAACTTCCAAGGGTCACAGATTGGTTTGGTGAGTGCTAAAAGTGGAGGAAATACTTTTAGAATAATGTTTGATATTGAAATTTAGTGTCAACAACACTGGATGTTGAACATCCAAATGGGACCACCCCGGTGTGACACAGAATGACAGTAATAGTATGGATCTGCTAAAGATGGTGGTAAGGGGCTCCAGCCCAGTGGGGTGGGGCGAAAGCTATTAATTAAAACCGTTTTATGTCCCAGTAAGTTGAGCTCTTTAAGTTTTTCTAATTTTGCTAAATTAGCTGTACCCAATATGGAGTGCCTGGGTGAACCAAATGCTGGGGTAGGTTAAGTGATGGGAATGATGGAGGATGGGAAAGGCCTCATGGACAAAAATAAGCTTTCCTATATATAGAACTGTTTTTCTGAGGCTTAGCAGTACCTGCAGGAACCATGCATCCTCTTCCCCTTGCTTTTTTGAATCTTAAATACAGATACAGAGATAACGATGCCTTTCTAGTAACTGGGGTAGCTTCCAGTGAGACGTCTCAAAGAGCACATGAAGGTGCTGGGATGGTGATGGTCAGGAGGAGGCAGAAAAGATGGAGAGTAGGAGAGATGTTCTGTCCCAAAGAACTGTATAATACTCTAGGCAGCAACATTTAGCTTCAGGGAAGCTTCCTGGATGGTTTGGGACCAGAGAATGGCCCCAGATGTGACATGGAGGAGTGGTGACTTTTCATAAGATGGTATTTGGGGCAGACTGTAGTAGATAAGTCTTCACCTCCATGGTCTCATTCTGGCATTGAGGTGTTTTCTAGTGTATTGACCATGTCTTCAGAAAAAGTCAGCTAACAGAATATTCATTCTTCCAAGCTTTTTTACTCATAATAGAATATATGCTCTTTGCAAAAAAATATGCAAAGTATAAAGAAAATTCACCTCTAATTCCACCACCCATGGGAAAAGTCAGTTCTTTCTAATGCATAATTTCTTTATAGAATTTTTTTTTCTATTTGACTGTATATAATATAGATGTTCTGCATCATTGTAGTTATTCTGAATATTCAGGAAGTTTTTTCCCTTCACTGTTGTTGAGTATTTGTTTACTTATAACCTCTGTTTTTCAGGTATTAATAGAAACCATGTAAGCTTTATAAGTGTTGTTTGGGTTTTTTATAGGATTTAAAATTTTTGAGTTGTTGTGTGGGGGTGGGGTATTGGGGGTTGAATGCCTTTGAGGTGCATTCTACCTCTGAGATACATTCCCAACCCTTTTTTTGTTTGTTGGTTTTGAAACAGGATCTTGCTAGGTTACTGAGAGTCTCCCTACATTGCTGAAGCTGTCCTCGAACCTGCAATCCTCCTGTCTCAGCCTCCCAAGTACTGGGATTACAGGTGGGTGCCACCATGCCCAGCTTGAGTTATTTTAATCACACCATTTTTAGTCATAAACATAAACCCTGCACAAAATAAAATAAACAGGATAATATAAAACAGAAATTAAGTGTCTCATCCCTTCATCCCTCACTCCCTAAACCATTCCTAAGGGAAGGATTTTTTAAAATTCCCTGGCATATATGGTTTAAATATGCATTTTCAGCCAGGCATGGTGACGCATGCTTGTAATCCCAGTTCTTAGGAGGCTGAGACAGGAGGATCAGGGTTCACAGCCAACCTCAGCTACTTAGTGAGGCCCTCCGCAACTTAGCAAGACCCTATTCCAAAATAAAGAATAAAAAATAGGGCTGGGGATGTAGCTCAGAGGTAAAATGCCCCTGGGTTCAATCCCCAGTACTACAGTGAATGAATAAATAAATAAATAAATAAATATGCATTTTCCCTTAAGATTATACTGTGAGGATTTTCACAGATTATTAATTGTTCTTCAAAAAGATTATTTTTAGAGATCATGTGATAATGTTAATGTATTTAACATTCCCCTATTTTGGCCACTTATATTATTTTCAATTATTTGTTCTTATAAGTAATGCTATAGTAGATATCCTTGTAAATAGCTGATTGTTTCTTCAAGAATCACTGGGTTGGTTAATAGATTTCATAAAAATAGGGTTTTTTGGTAACAGGAATCACTTTAAAAAAAGAAGAATCAGCTTTTAATCAGGAATTTAATGTATCTATTTTGTTACTTTAAAACAAAGAGACATGTTTTAGAGCACCTTTATGTTTACAACAAAGTTGAATGGAAAGTACAAAGAGTTTCTATGTACTCACTACTTACCCCCCCCACAAACACTCACAGCCTCCCCCACTATAAACATTTGAACCCAGAGAAGCACCCTTTGTTCCAGCCGATGAACTTACAATGACTCATCATTATTACCCAAAGTCCACAGTTTACATTAGGGTTTACCCTTCACTCATTAGGGTCCATTCAGTGGGTTTGACAAATGTGTAACCAACATTATAGCATCATACAGAATAGTTTCTCTGCCCTAAAAATCCTCCATGCTCCCCATATTTATCCCTCCTTCCCCTCTAACCTTTGCCGAATACTGATCTTTTTTATTGTCTTCATAGCTTTGCCTTTTTCAGAATATCCAATGTTGGAATCAAATAGTAGGTAGCCTTTACAGATCGGCTTCTTTCACTTAGTCATATGCATTAAAATTCCTCTATGTTTCTTCATAGTTTGATGGCTTATTTCTTTTTAGCACCAAGTAAAATTCCATTGTCTTGTTGTACTGCATTTCATTTATCTACTCACCTACTAAAGGATATCTTTGTTGCTTCTTAGTTTTGGCAATGATGAGCAGATCTTAAGTTATAAACATCCATGTGTGGGGTTTTCTGTGGACCTAAGTTTTCACCTCATTTGGGTAAATGCCAAGGAGTGTGATTGCCAGATCATATGGTAAGAGTATGTTTAGGTTTTTTTGGTCTTTTTGGAAACTTCCAAACCGTTTTCCAAAGTGGCTGTACTATTTTGCATTCCCGCCAGTAATGACTGAAAGTTCCTGTTGCTTCAGATCCTCAGCAGCATTTGGTGTTGTCAGTGTTCTGGATTTTGGACATTCTGGTAGGAGTGTAGTGATATCTCATTACTGGTTGGTTTTTTGTTGTTGTTGGTGGTGGTTTTGGTATTGGCAGGATGTCATACATGTTAGGCAAGTTGTCTGCCACTGAGCTATATCCCTAGTCCTCTTTAATTTTTTTATTTTGAGACATGGTTTCTCTAAGTTGTCTAACCTGGCCGCCAACTTGTGATCCTCCTGCCTGAGCCTTCTGAGTAGCTGGAATTACAGGAGTGTGACACCTTGCCCAGCTAAGAAGTCACTTTTAAAGATTTGTCAGCAGCAAGTCTTAATACCACATAACTAGAAATGCCCAACACCTGAAGTTTTAGCACAGATTAGTGTTAGCAATTGGCAAACCACTGATTGTTTGAACACAAGACCCTCAAATGAGTAATGGTTGCACCATTTGGGGACTGTAGACAAGGATGTGGATTAGTTTGCCTGTATGGAGTTTTCAGAGTAAGAAATGAAAATCAAGAAAGGAAATGTTACAGTTTGGGATGATGTCAACATGGGTTCTTGTTCTTTGCTAGTTTAGAAAAAAAGCCAGAACTGCTGCAAACTTAAACAAGGTTTTATTAATTGCAGGCAGAAAGGGGGGGGGACAGCGCAAGGAAAGTACCACATCAGAGAGACAGATGTGATAGAATATCTCAGAGATGAGACACTACTTGCCTTTGAAAATGCAGTCTTTTTAAAGGAATTTGTTATCTTGTCCCTCCTATCCTGTTAGCCAATAGTCTTTCTTTCTAACCAAAAAGTAGGTCTGGTCCATTTTGTTATCTTTGCTGCATTAGCTTTTTTTAGTAGCCCCTTTTGTTCATTCTCATAAGGATAGACTCTTCTGACATCACTGATCATGGGGTTGCATGGCCCACATTGTTCTTTGTTCATTTTTACTAACTCTTCAGAAAGTCATGATACTTCTGTCTTTGTGTAAGTTTTATCATCTTTACCTTTTATGGTAACTTGTTTGCTTAACAGCCCCTATAATTGTGGGCTTGTTTGGTAACATGGAAGTGTGGCTTTCTAAAGAAGGCTTTAACTACTTTTGCATTATTATTAATAATCAATACTGGGTTAATGCAGCCTGCTTTTTCATCTTTTAATTTAGTCTGAACTTTGTGTGTGAGGGTCTGTGGAATTCTTTCCTTCTAAGTGCAGTTCTCAGCATTCAGTGTTCTTGCACCTTATTTTCTGGCCCAGCTAACAGCCAGCTTT
>PVJS01050254.1:0-14380 GCA_004027185.1 Glis glis | reverse complement strand
TTTTTTTTTTTTTTTTTTTTTTTTTTTTTTTGCGGTACTGGGGATTGAACCCAGGGGCATTCTACCTCCAAGCTACACCCCCAGCCCTATTTTTTTATTCTTTATTTTGAAACCGGGTCTCACTAAGTAGCTGAGGCTGGTCGCGAACCTGGATCCTCCGGTCTCAGCCTCCCAAATACTGGGATTACAAGCGTGCACCACCATGCCCAGCCCTTCATCTTTTTTGTTGTTGTTGTTGTTACTGGGGATTGAACCCAGGGGCATTCTACCTCAGAGCTACATCCCCGGCCCTATTTTTTTATTCTTTATTTTGAAACAGGGTCTCACTAAGTTGCAGAGGGCCTCACTAGGAGCTGAGGCTGGCTGCGAACCTGGATCCTCTGGTCTCAGCCTCCCAAATACTGGGATTACAAGTGTGCGCCATCACGCCTGGCTCCCCTTCATCTTTTTTTTAACGGCTACATAATATTCCCTATTAACCTATTGTAGAACACATAAATTAATATTACTTGTATATTATTAACACACGTGAAAACACCTTTATTTGTAAATCTTTGAATCTACTTTAGTTTTTTTGAGACACGGTCTTGCTATGCTACCACTCCTCAGCTCAAGCATTTCTTTTTTTTTCTTTTTTGCGGTACTGGGAATTGAACCCAGGGGCGTTCTACCTCCGAGCTATACCCCTGGCCCTATTTTTTATACTTTATTTTGAAACCGGGTCTCACGAAGTTGCGGAGGGCCTCACTGAGTAGCTGAGGCTGGCCGCGAACCGGGATCCTCCGGTCTTAGCCTCCCAAGTACTGGGATTACAAGCGTGCGCCACCACGCCCGGCTCAAGCATTTCTTCCATCCCAGTTTCCCATGTAGCTGGGACTACAGGTGTGCACCACCGCACCTGGCATGATTATTGGGCGGGGTAGGGGGAACATTGGGGGTTGAACCCAGGGGTGTTCTACCTCCAAGTTACACCCTCGCCCTATTTTATTTTTTGTTCTTTTTTTGTACTGGGGATTGAACCCAGGGCATTCTGCCTCTGAGCTACACCACAGCCC
Organism: Glis glis; assembly: GCA_004027185.1. Taxonomy (NCBI): domain Eukaryota; kingdom Metazoa; phylum Chordata; class Mammalia; order Rodentia; family Gliridae; genus Glis; species Glis glis. The sequence continues at coordinate 13,325 of PVJS01050254.1, read as the reverse complement.
TATTTCCTTTTTTATTTTAAAACAGGGTCTGTCTCACTAAGTTGTGGAGGGCCTCACTAAGCTACTGAGGCTGGCCATGAACCTGTAATCCTTCTGTCTCAGCCTCCCAAGTACTGGGATTACAAGTGTGCACTCCTGGCTTTATTTTTTGTTTTGAAACAGGGTCTCACTAGGTTGCTGAGTTTGCTAAGGCTGGTCTTGAACCTGCAATCCTCTTGTCTCAGCCTCCCAAGTACTGGGATTACAGGTATACACCACCACTCCTGACTGATTTGTTCTTTATTTAATAGCAGATGCCTAGAAATTTAATTTCTGGTCAAAGAGTATAAGAAATACATAACCTAAAATTTACTATCTTAACCTTTTTCTTTCTTTTTTTATTTTTTTTAATATGGAACACTACGAATTTGCATGTTTTCCTTGCACAGGGGCCATGCTAATCTTCTCTGTATTATTCCAATTTTAGTATATGTGCTGCTGAAGTGAGCACTATCTTATCCATTTTTATTCAGTAGTGTTCTGTGTATTCACATTGTTGTGCAATCTATCTGTGGAAGATTTTTGTTTGTTTGCTTTTTGGGTTTTTTTTTTGTGGTACTGAGGACTGAACACAGAGGCATTCTACCAGTAAACCAAATCCCATCCCTTTTTAAAAATTATTATTATTTTTTCTTTTTGTGGTACTGGAGATTGAACCCAGGGACCTCTACCTCCGAGCTACACCTCCAGCCCTATTTTTTATTCTTTATTTTGAAACAGGGTCTCACTAAGTTGCGAAGGGCCTCACTAAGTAGCTGAGGCTGGCCGTGAACCTGCCATCCTTTCTGTCTCAGCCTCCCAAGTACTGGGATTACAAGTGTGCACCACCACACCCAGTTTATTATTTGTTTTTTACGGTACTGGGGATTGAACCCAGAGGCATTCTACCTTCAAGCTACACCCCCAGTCTGATTTTATTTCTTATTTTGATATAGGGTCTCGCTAGATTGATGGGAGTCTCACTATTTGCTGAGGCTGTCCTCGAACCTGTGATCCTCCTGTCTCAGCCTCTCAAGTACTGGAATTACAGGCGTGCACCACCATACCCGGCTTAAAAATTATTATTTTCTTAAGCTAAACTGGGCATAGTGTCTGTCACATGCTTCTAATCCCAGTACTTGGGAAGCTGAGACAGGAGGATCGCAGATTTGCAGCCAGCCTCAGCAACTTAGCGAGGTCGTCTGCAACTTAGTGAGGCCCTGTTTCAAAATAAAGAATAAAAAAATAGGGCTGGGGGTGTAGCTTAGAGGTAGAATGCCCCTGGGTTCAATCCCCAGTACTGCCAAAAAATAAAAATAAAAAATATTTTTTATTCTTTATTTGGAAACAGGGTCTCACTAAGTTGCGGAGGGCCTCACTAAGTACCTGAGGCTGGCCGCGAACCCGGATCTTCTGGTCTCAGCCTCCCAAGTACTAGGATTACAAGCATGCGCCACCATACCCAGCCAAAAAAATTTTTTTTTATTTTGAGATCGGGTCTTACTAAGTTGCTGAGGCTGGCCTCGAACCTGTGATCCTTATGTCTCAGCCTTCCAAGTACTGGGATTACAGGCATGCACCACCATGCTCTGCTCTGTGGAAGTTTTTCATCTTGCAAAACTCTGTACCCATCTAATAGCAACTCCCTATTTCCTCCTGCCAGCCTCTAGCAACCACCATTTTACATTCCATTTTTATGAGTTTGACTACTTTGTTACCTCATGTAAGTGAAATCGTATGCTACTTGTCTTTTGTTGCTGGCTGTTTCACTTAGCATAATGTTCTCAAGGTTCATCCATGTGACAGGATTTCCTTCAGTTTAAGGATAATATTCTATTGTACAGTATGTACCATAGTATATCCATTCATCCGTTGGTGGACACATGTGTTTTTTTTCACCTCTTGGCTATTGTGAATAGTGCTGTAACAAACATGGGTGTGTAAATATCTCTTTGAGATCCTGCTTTCAATTCTTTGGGTATATACTCAGAAATGGAATTGCTGTTCATAGGTAGTTCTGCTTTAATTTTTTTTTTTTTTTTTTTGCGGTACTGGGATTGAACCAGGGGTGTTCTACCTCCGCGCTACACCCCCGGCCCTATTTTTTATACTTTATTTTGAAACCGGGTCTCACGAAGTTGCAGAAGCCTCACTAAGTAGAGAGACAGACAGACAGACAGACAGACAGGGAGAGACAGAGAGAGAGCTGAGGCTGGCTGCGAACCCGGATCCTCCGTCTCTGCCTCCCAAAGTACTGGGATTACAAGCGAGCACCACCACGCCCGGCTTACTTTAAAATTTTTGAGGAAGGGCTGGGCGTGGTGGCGCACGCTTGTAATCCCAGTACTTTGGGAGGCGGAGACCAGAGGATCTGGGTTCGCGTCCAGCCTCAGCTTTCTCTCTCTCTCTCTCTCTCTCTCTCTCTCTCTCTCTCTCTCTCTACTTAGTGAGGCCCTCCGCAACTTCGTGAGACCCGGCTTCAAAATAAAGTATAAAAAATAGGGCGGGGGGTGTAGCGCGGAGATAGAACGCCCCTGGGTTCAATCACCAGTACTGCCAAAAAAAATTTTTTTTTTTTGAGGAAGTTAGGTATGGTGGCACCTGCCTTTGATCGCAGTGTTTGGGAGGCTGAGTCAGGAGGATGACAGGTTCAAGGGCTGTCTCAGCAACTTAGCAAGATCCTGTTTCAAAATAAAAAAGGGCCAGGGGTGTAGCTCAGAGGTAAAATGTCCCTGGGTTCAATCCCCAGTACCACAAAAAAACGAAAAAAATTTCTAGTAGTATCTGAAATGTGTGTATTTCCTTGCCATCACTGAATGAAATAGTTTTTTAATTTAATAGTTAAAAATATCCTTGGAATTTGAGGGTTTTTTTTAATTTCTTGTTAGGGCGTTTTTGGTAGGTTGTATTGGTTTTTGTTTATTTGTTTTGTGGTACTGAGGATTGAACCCAGGGCCTTGCATATCCTAGGCAAGTGCTCTACCACTGAGCTACAGCCCCAGCCCCAAACAAATATCATTAAGAAATAATTTATAAGCTGGATGTGGTGGCATACGCTTATTATCCCAGTACTTGGGAGGCTGAGAAAGGAGGATCACAGGTTCAAAGCCAGCCTCAGCAACTTAGAGAGGCTCTCAGCAACCTAGTGAGACCCTGTTTCCAAATAAGAAATAAAATCAGGCTGGGGGTGTAGCTTGGAGGTAGAATGCCTCTGGGTTCAATCCCCAGTACCACCAAAAAAAAAAAAAATTATAGCTGTGTGTGGTGGCTCACACCTGTAATCCCAGTACTTGGGAGGCTGAGACAGGAGGATTGCAGGTTTAAGGACAACCTTAGCAAGTACTGAGACTCTCATCAACCTAGCGAGACCTGTTTCAAAATAAAAAATAGGGCTGGGAGTGTTGCTTGGAGGTAGAATGCCCCGGAGTTCAATCCACAGTACCAAAGGAAAAAAAAAAAAAAAGGAGGAGGAGGAGGACAAAAAGAAAGAAAGAACTTATAAGATCTCCAATTGAATAAAATGCACATTTCAGTGCATGGATTTTGTGAGCTCTCTTTCAACTTCTTGGTGACCCCTTTTGCCTCCTTTGTGGTCCTCAGCTCTATTCATAATAGGTAATTTCATTCCATAGCTGAGTTCTGGAAATCGGGGGTGGTATTCTGGAAATCAGGGTGTTCACTTAAGGAGAATAAGTGATATAGTAATAACAATTGATCTTTGGTTGTACTCAATATATTTAATTATACAGCACCTACTCTTTCCAGAAAACCTCCTTCCTTTGGTTTACTTACTCCCTTTGCCCAGTCCTCAAACATGCATGCATTCAGACACACGCTCTCCTCCCTCCCATTTCCTTCTTTTTCTCCTTTTATTGTCAAGTTTCAGCAGCAGCCACACGAGAGGCCAAGAGGATTCCTGCTGTGAACCTTCACAGGCCATCCCCCAGGGCTCCTCTTCAGCAAGTGCCATGGGAGAGGCCCCACCCTCCTCCACGTCCCAAGGCAGAGGGTCCCGCGAGGCCTCACTTGCAGGACTTAGGACCTGGACCTTCTACCCTTTGCTCTGTGAAGACTTGATTCATCCCCTTCCCCCATTTCACAGAACATTGTATATGAGAACATAAAAGGCACACCCCTATGATGTTATGTTTCAACAGGTTTAAAAATGTTATCTTTGAAATCGGTCCAACAGAAGAAGTTGGAGACTTTGAAGTGAAAGCCAAATTCATGGGAGTTCAAATGGAGACGTTCATGCTGCATTATCAGGTGTGTATGCACCAGGCAGAACTGACAGCTCTGTGTGAGGTGGCTGTGTTCTCATCACGGTGGGAGAAGGAGATCTCGCCCCCTTGAGGAAGGCTGGCCATGCTCAGCAGATGCGGGGAATGGCACTGAGGGCTCCTGAGTATCTGCTCTGAGGGGAATGGCACTGAGGGCTCCTGAGTATCTGCTCTGATTGTGTGCTCGGGAGAGCTTCCCAAGCCCCAAGTCTCCAGGAGGCATTTGTGTGCAGCATCTGCTCAAGAGCTGCCACTAAACGGAGCTGATTCCATGGACTTGAATGAAGGGCTTCAGTCCAAGTGTTGATGGCAGAAAACTGTCAGCCTGATCCATAGCTTGAAATCTTTTTCCTCTCGTTTTGATTTGATATAGGTACAAAAGTTCAATATATTTCTGACAAGTGTGTGTAGACTGCATCTTTGTAAACAGAATCCCATTTTGAATTCAAAGACAACTCTGCAGTGATTCATTTTGTAACGTAATTATCCTTTGTGTGTGTGTGTGTGTGTGTGTGTGTGTGTGTGTGTGTGTGTGTGTGTTACTCAGAATTTTACAGGGGCATTTTACCTCTGAGACACTCCCAGCCTTTTTTATTATTTGTTTTTTGAAACAGGGTCTCACTGGGTTGTTGAGAGTCTCACTACATTGCTAAGGCTGGCCTTGAACCTGCAATCCTCCTATCTCAGCCTCCCAAGTACTGGAATTACAGGCGTACACCACCATGCCCAACTCCTTTTTATTTTGAAATACCTAATTTTTATGCTTCAAAAAATATCAGGGCATTGAGAGGTTTCCTAAGCAATGTTCATACTCCTTTAGCTTTGTGTATTAGGCTTTTTCCCCCTCTACCCAGTGCTGGGGACCAAACCCAGTGCAAGCTAGGCCAGCGCTCTACCACCGAGCTACACTCCCAGCCACTACAGGCTGTTCCTAATTATTTTGAAATACCTAATTTTTATGCTTCAAAAAATATCAGGGCATTGAGAGGTTTCCTAAGCAATGTTCATACTCCTTTAGCTTTGTGTATTAGGCTTTTTCCCCCTCTACCCAGTGCTGGGGACCAAACCCAGTGCAAGCTAGGCCAGCGCTCTACCACCAAGCTACACTCCCAGCCACTACAGGCTGTTCCTGTCTCCTCCTCACTCTGCTTCACAGTGCTACATTCTGTCACACTGCACAGGTGCCTTTCTGTGAACATGCCTCTGGGCTTCTGCACGTGTTGCTCTCCTTTTATTGGGTGTGTCACTTAACATCTCTGTGCCCCCCTCCCCATCCCATTTATTCTTCCATCAAATAATGAGTGCTCCCATGGGTGTTCAGCTCTTATAGACTCCCTCAGCCAAGCCACAACAGTTGGTCTCCCTTTACTTTAGTAGCCTTTAGAGACATCCTTTGTTTATAGTGCATCTTGACTCATTTCCCTCCCACCCCCCAAAACTGTGAATTCCTTAAGAATAGATAGTATGTCTTAGTCATCTTTGTTTCCTTCATAGTAAACAGTAGACTCTCAAAGCGTATTAGCTAAATAAAAGTGAAGTGACTTTGTGATGCACAGAGCTAAAGTACTTCCATAAAAAAAAAAGAACCACTTATCCCCTTAGTTTCCCCAATGCATATAGTCCCACCAGTCTGCCTAAGGTAATGTATTCATTCATGCTCAATCCATTAAATGTGGAGTGACTGCCACGCGCAAAGTATTATATCAGGCATAGGGGACACACCATGGTCCCCTCCCTCATGGAGCTGCCAGGGTTTTTCCAGAAGATGAAGTGAGTGAACCTTTGGGTCTTGCTTTCTCATTACCACTCCTCCAAGGTTTGGAGGTGGGAGAGAACACCAGTTCCTTACACTTTTCTACATGGTAGAGGACAGTGGGAAAAGCCACAGCTTTGCAGCCAGGTCTGGGCTCACCACCTCTAACTCTGTCCTGCTGGGTATGTCATGTAACATCTCTGCGCCTCAGTAGATCATCTTTAAAGTTGGGATAGCTGGGTGTGGTGGCGCATGCCTGTAATCCCAGAACTTGGGAGACTGAGACAGGAGGATCACCGGTTGGAGGCCAGCCTCAGCAATGTAGCAAGACTCTCTTCAACCTAGCGAGATCCTGTTTCAAAAAAAAGGGGGGGGGCTGAGGGTGTAGCTCAGGTGTAGACTGCCCCTGAGTTCAATCCCCAGTACCACAAATAAAGTTGGATAATCACACTTCATAGGATTTTTGTGAAGACTTAAAAAGATTACTATATAATGTGCTTAAACAATGCTGAGCATGAGGTAGGCTTCTAATAAATGTTTAGACCTCTCTTTTTCCCCTGCCTTAAATAAATAGGCTTTCTCATGTGTAATAGAAATTAAGAATCTAGTAGAGAGTCTGAGGATGTAGGTCAATGGTAGTACATGTATTTAACATACAATGTTAACCTGGGTACAATCCCCAGTACTACCCCCAAAATAATAATAACAACAACAACAATCTAATAGGTATTATTGCGACATAATAGGTATTATTGAGACAAGGCCAGTCTAACTTTCAGTAATTAGTATATTTCATCGTGAATTAAGTTACTGAGGTTGGCCTCGAACCTGAGATCCTCCTATCTCAGCCTCCCAAGTACTGGGATTACAGGCATGAGCCACCGCACCCCACTCATCATGAATTAAAATGCCTCTATCTTTTCCAGATTTATTTAAAAGGTGACCCACAACTTAAATGAAATGGGAAAATGTGATTTTAACTTCTGAAATAAAAAGGGTTTTTGTTTTGTTTTTGCAGTACTGGGGATTGGACCCAGGGCCTCATACATGCTAGGCAGGTACTCTGCCACTGAGCTACACCCCCATCCCCTGAAATGCAAAGGTTTAGGTGTGTGTGTGTGTGTGTGTGTGTGTGTGTGTGTGTGTGAGAGAGAGAGAGAGAGAGAGAGAGAGAGACAGAGAGAGAGAGAGACAGAAATAACTGAACATGCCTTTCTCTTTGGTGTATTTTAAATATAAACAGAATGACTCCCTAACGCCAAATTAGTCAGAAGGTCCCCTTGGCCAACACGCCTCGTCACCCAGCTCCAGGCATTGTGCAGCGGGCAGCCCCTCGGCTGGGAACCTTTGTCTCGCCCCACTTCACATCTGGCACAGGAGGCATTCTTCGTTCCTTCTGGATCCTTCCCTACATTGTGTCCTTTCTTTTCTTGTTCCACCAACTTGATTGACTGTCAAAACACTTTGTTTTGTTTTTTAAAACAGGACCTGCTGCAGCTACAGTATGAAGGAGTTGCGGTCATGAAATTATTTGATAGAGCTAAAGTAAATGTCAACCTCCTGATCTTCCTTCTCAACAAAAAGTTCTATGGGAAGTAATTGATCATTTATTGCCATCCCAGAAGGATGAAGGAAAGAAACACCTCCCGGCTTCTTTCTAGGATCCTTCTTTACTCATTGAAAGCAAAGACCCAACCACAGTGATGCCTCAATCGGATACACTCCCAATGCCCCCTTTGTAACTCTTTTCCCTCTAATGGGACATTTGTTCCATTAGAAGTAGTGAAATTGTGTTTCAGGCTTAGTCTGACCCTTTGTTTTCTTTATCACTTAGGAAAGAGTGAAAATCCCTCTTTGTTTTTACAGCCTTCAAGGTGGTATTACTCTACTGTAAGCTTTGGTGATTTACTTAGCAATAAAGATAGTGGGATTCAGATTCTTGTTATTTAGAAATGGAAGCTAGCACCAGTAACATACACACACAATTAAAAGGTAAAGCTGCCAGTAGTTACTAGGTTGTCATTTAAAAGTAAAGCTCCTTTCTATCTCATCACTAAAAGTGAAGGATATAGGGGATTGCTGATTCTCTTCCATTCTGTTTTTCTTTGTAGGCAGGAGCTAATACAAATCACTGTTCTGTGTTTAAATGAAATGGTTTTAGAAAAAAGGACATACTGTTTTTAAACTTCACTGTCAAATGTGGACAGTGCCATTAGTGGACCCCCCTCTCCAGTGGATGGAAAGGTCCCACTGGTAATTACATAGATACAGAATGGGCCAGGGCACCTGCCTGGTTATACTGGTGCACAGAGATTGACTCGGTTCAAGGAGACAACAAGGAAATGGGTTAACCCAGGGTAGAAAGTAATTGTTTTCAAAACTGTTATTTTTATTGTCATAAGACTGCCTTATTAAAGCATAGATTTATATCTTAAAATGTGAGTGATAGGATTTTTAAGGATTTATATAATGCTTCAAAAACCTTTGGAATACTCTGAGAAAAGTTTTTTTAATTGATTTATCTGTATATCTGAACTCTTAAATCTTTCTTATAGCTAAAACACTAGGATTTATCTGCAGGATTGCAGAAAGATAGTCCTGCCTTAAATAGCTAAGACAAAAACCAACAAACCCATGTAATACTTGAGATTAAAATAAAAATTTCTCCCCATTTCTTTCTCTTCTCTTGCTGTCCACATTCATGCCTTTATTTTAAGGACCCCAGGTTTCTAGGCTTAGTCAAAACCAATTCATTTCTGAACACTGAGTTTAGGAAGCTTTTGTTCTTGAATAAAAAGTCATAAACTTGTTTTTAAACAAATCTGTTTATCCAGGAAACAGATTGAAATCATGCTACTGAGCCTCCATTTTCTCTGATATTTTGGTTCGGTATTCTTTTATCGTAAAACACAAAAGGTAAGGAACATTTAAATTTTTACTGATGTATATTTAAGGCCAATAAACTTAATTAATAATGATGATGTATGTGTCCCTATTACAAATGAAAGTCTTGGAGAATGTTTTCTACAACAGCCTGCACATCCAGGTCCATGGGAGCAGCCCGCAGGGAGGTGAGGAGTGCTGCAGGATTCCCACCACGCTTACCATGGATTTCATTGTATTTTGGAAGTCAACTGTTTTAGTAAACATTGTCCTCAGATTAAAGATGCTGTTACAACCAGCATCACCTCAAAAAAACTGGAACAATAGTGGGTCAACCCTGCTTCCTTAAAAGAGGAAACCCAGCCCACATGCTTGTATCCAGCCCACCTCCAAGACAGACAGGAATGAGCAAAGCTCACAAATGCTTCCATAACATAGGAATTCTCAGTTGTCTGTAAGGATTTTAGTTCCCAGGACACAACTTCTAATGCAGAAACAGACCAAATGCACTTCAGGGATTTTGATGATAACTATGTAGAATTACGGTTTTAATAGCACAAGGATTGCCCCGACAAACTCAGGTCGTGGCATGAAAACCATGTAGTGCTTATTACTTTATTTATTAGCTGTAGCATTCTCATTTCTCCTCCTTTGACCTTCTCTTTGACCAGCCATCATGACATTTACCTTGAACTTACTTCCTCCCGAGAATTTGGATCGCCTATCAGGTTGTTGCTACATACAATTGCCTTTGTATCTCTGTATGAAATAAAAGGTCATTTGTTCCTGTTTGTGTTTATTTTTCTCAGTCTCATTGTTCACAGTTCCTGCTAAATAGTGTTGACTAGAGTGAGATTTAATAATTAAAACCCACAACAGGAAAAAAAAGACCAACACCAGAAAACAACTCCTCGGTAGTCCTTTAAAGGTACAAACACCAAGCCAGCTGTCAAGTCACAGAATATCTCAAAGGGATTGGTGTTTTGTTTTTTTTGTTTTTTGTTTTGCAGTACTGGAGATTGGACCCAGGAGCGCTCTACCTCTGAGCTGCATCCCTAGCCCTTTTTTTTTTTTTTTTTTTGCTCGGTACCGGGGATCCCAGCCCTATTTTTTATCCTTTATTTTGAAACCGGGTCTCACGAAGTTGTGGAGGGCCTCACTAAGTAACCAAGGCTGGCCGCGAACCTGCAATCCTCCTGTCTCAGTCTCCCAAGTACTGGGATTACAAGTGTGCACCACTGCGCCCGGTTCCCTAGCCCTTTTTTATTTATCTTATTTTGTTTTATTTTCTTTTTATGGTACTGGGGATTGAACCCAGGGGCTCTCTACTACTGAGCTACATCCTCGGCCCTTTTATTTTTTTGTTTTGAGGCAGTCTCTCTAACTTGCCCAGACTGGGCTTAAACTTGGGATCCTTCTGTCTCAGCCTCTTAGGTGTGTGCCACTGCAGCCACCCTCAAAATTTTTTTTTTTTTTTTTAGAGCCGGGCATGGTGGCACACACTTATTTTTTTTTTTTGCGGTACCGGGGATTGAACGCAGAGGCATTCTACCTCCGCGCTACGCCCCCGGCCCTTTATGCTTTATTTTGAAACCGGGTCTCACGAGGTTGCGGAGGGCCTCACTAAGGAGAGAGAGAAACAGAGAGAGACAGAGCGAGAGCTGAGGCTGGCCGCGAACCCGGATCCTCTGGTCTCCGCTTCCCAAAGTACTGGGATTACAAGTGTGCGCCACCACGCCCGGCCTTGGCACACACTTATAATCCCAGTACTTGGGAGGCTAAGGATCCGGGTTCGCAGCCAGCCTCAGCTAATTAGTGAGGCCCTCTGCAACTTAGTGAGACCCGGTTTCAAAATAAAGAATAAAAAAATGGGATTGGGGTGTAGCTTGGAGGTAGAATTCCCCTGGGTTCAATCCCAGTACCACAAAAAAAAATTTGGGGGGGGGATTTGAATCCAAGGCATTCTACCTCAGCTACACCCCCAGCTCTTTTTTTTTTTTTTTTTTTTGTAGTACTGGGGATTGAACCCAGGGGCATTCGAACTCCAGGCTACAGCCCCAGCCCTATTTTTTTATTCTTTATTTCGAAACAAGGTCTCACTAAAGTTGTGGAGGGCCTCAATAAGTAGCTGAGGCTGGCTGTGAACCTGGATCCTCCCGTCTCAGGCTCCTAAGTACTGGGATTATAAATGGGCGGGCGCCACCACGCCTGGTTTATTTTTATTTTGAAACAGTATCTTGCTAATGTGCTGATGGTCTCAAGTTACTGAGGATGGCCTGGAACCTGAAATCCTCCTATATCTCAAAGTGATTTTTAAACTGGGTGTGGTGGTGCATGTTTGTAATCCCAGTACTTGGGAGGCAGAGACAAGAGAACTGCAGGTTCGAAGCCAGTCTCAGCAACTTAGCAAGACCCTGTTTTAAAATAATAAAATAGGGCTGGGGGTCTAGCTCAGAAGTAAAATACCCCTGAGTTCAATCCCCAGTACTTTAAAAAAAGTGCTTTGGGAAAAATAAAAATAAGACTCCTTTGGCACTACAGTTTTTCAACTTTATTATGGAAAATAATACACACAGAGGGACAGTATAATGAACTCCCATGTGCCCGCCATGCAGCCTCAACAATTGTCAACACAGGGTCACACTTGTTTCACTTCTACTTCTGCCCACATCCCCCACTTGGGTTATTTTAACAATCCCAGATAGAATAGTATTTTGTGTGTGTGGTTCTAGGGATTGAACCCAGGGGCATTCTACCTCTGAGCTACACCCCAGCCCTATTTTTTATTTTTGAAACGGTCTCACTAGGTTGTGGAGGACCTCACTAAGTTTCTGAGGCTGGCCAAGAACCCGGATCCTTCTGTCTCAGCCTCCCAAGTACTGGGATTACAAGTGTGCGCCACCACGCCTAGCTTTTTTATTTTATTTTTTATTTGTAAACAGGGTCTCACTAAGTAGCTGAGGCTGGCCATGAACCTACGGTCCTCCTGTCTCGGCCCCCAGTACTGGGATTACAGGCATACACCACCACACCCATCTTATATCATTTGAACCATAAATACTTCAGTGTGTATTCTCAACGAGGAGCATTTTTGCTCCCCAAGAGCCACTTGGCAATGTTTGAAGATACCGCATAGGTCCAACAAAGGAGGTACCACTGTGTCTAGAGGGCAGAAGCCTGTTAACAGTGGCCCAGGTGAGACTCCATTCTTGCAGGTAAGGACAAAAAAAATCCCCATACTATTATCACAGCTAAAAAATATCTGGTGGCAAGCCAGGTGTGGTGGCGCACGCTTTAATCCCAGTACTTGGGAGGCTGAGACAGGAGGATCACAGGTTTGTGGCCAGCCTCAGCTACTCAGGCCCTCTTCAACTTAATGAGACCCTGTTTCAAAATAAAGAATAAAAAATAAGGCTGGGGGTGTAGCTCAGAAGTAGAAAGCCCCTGGGTTCAATCCCCACTACTGCAAAAAAATAAAATAAAATAAAAATCTGGTGCCGGGCGTGGTGGCGCACGCTTGTAATCCCAGTACTTTGGGAGGCAGAGACCAGAGGATCCAGGTTCGCAGCCAGCCTCAGCTCTCTCTCTCTCTCCCTGTTTCTCTCTCTCTCTCTCTCTCTCTCTCTCTCTCTCTCTCAGTGAGGCCCTCCGCAACTTCGTGAGACCCAGTTTCAAAATAAAGACTATAAAATAGGGCCGGGGGTGTAGCGCGGAGGTAGAACGCCCCTGGGTTCAATCCCCAGTGCCGCAAAAAAATAAATAAATAAATAAATAAAAATAAAAATAAAAATCTGGTGGCAGCCAGGTGTGGTAGCACAGGCCTGTAATCCCAGTACTTAGAAGGCTGAGACAGGAGGATCACAGGTTTGAGGACAGCCTCAGCAACATAGAAAGACCCTATTTCAAAATAAAAAATAGGACTGAGGGTATAGGTCAGAGGTAGAACGCCTCTGGGTCTAATCCCCAAAGCTATACACACATAGAAAAAAATCTGGTGGCACATGCTTGTAATCCCAGTGACTCAGGAGGTTGAGGCAAGATGATAAAAAGTTCAAGGCCATCTTCGACAATTATTTTGAACCCTGTCTCAAAATAAGAAAAAGGGCTGAGAATGTTGCTCAGTGTAGAGTGCCCCTGGGTTTAATCTCCATTACTAGGAGTGTGTGTGTGTGTGTGTCTTTAAAATATCAAGCATGGCCGGGCGTGGTGGCGAACGCTTGTAATCCCAGTACTTTGGGAGGCGGAGACCGGAGGATCCGGGTTCGCGGCCAGCCTCGGCTCTCTCTCTCTCTCTCTCTCCCCCTGTCTCTCTCTCTCTTTCTACTTAGTGAGGCCCTCCGCAACTTCGTGAGACCCGGTTTCAAAATAAAGTATAAAAAAATAGGGCCGGG
>PVJS01050253.1:0-14380 GCA_004027185.1 Glis glis | reverse complement strand
GAGAGAGAGAGAGAGAGAGAGAGAGAGAGAGAGAGAGAGGGAGAGAGAGGGAGAGAGAGAACAAGAGAGCTGAGGCTGGCCGCGAACCCGGATCCTCCGGTCTCAGCCTCCCAAAGTACTAGGATTACAAGCGTGCGCCACCATGCCCAGCTCCTTTAAAAAAAAAAAATGTTTCAGACAGAAGGACAAGTCTGGATCTTATTTATCTTGCTAGAAACAGAGGTCCTTATTATTATAATTTTATTCTGCAAAAGATATAAGCTCTTCAGATACCAGTCTAAGGAACATTTTTCCAGAATCACTTTATATCTGAGACTCTGAGAGAGATAAAAACAGAAAGTGAGAGACTCTGAATGAATATATACATGTGTGACACACATACATATAGTCTCCTAGTATACAAATTAGGATTCCTTAAAATAAAAGAGAACAAATTAAATATTAAAATTAGGGGTTTCTAGAAAGAACACCATCAAGCCGGGAGTGTTGGCACACACCTGTAATCCCAGTACTTGGGAGGCTGAGACGGAAAGATCACAGGTTTCAGACAAGCCTCAGCAACTTAGCGAGACTCTCAGCAACCTAGCAAGATCCTATTTCAAAACAAAAAAATAAATTGAAATAAAACAAAAGGTCTGGGGGTGCAGCTCGGAGGTAGAACACCCCAGGTTCAATCCCCAGGACCATAAAAAAAAGAACACTATGAAAAAGTCAATATTCAGGTCATTAAATGGGAGAAAATATTTGCAATGTATAGAAATGAAAAGGTATTTTATAACTACAACTTTACTAAGCAATATGTAACCATTAGCCACATGTGGCTGAGTACTTGAAATGTGACTAGTCCTAACTGACATATACTAGAAGTGTAAAATACACACCAACTTTTAATGACTTATGAAAATTTGATTGCATGTTGAAATAATAATAGTTGGGGGTATACTGGGTTAAATAAAATAGAGTAAATAAAATATATTCCTAGAAAATAATTTCACTGGTTTCTTTTTACTCTTTTAATGTTGCTAGTAGAACATTTTAATTTGTGTGAGACTCACATTGCATTTCTATTAAAAAATACTGATTCAGAATATATAAGGAACCTTTGAAGATTAAAAAGAAAAAGGCAGCACTAACAATAGAAAATGGGCAAGGGCTACACACAGCCAATTTATAGAGGGGGAATTCCAAAACAAGCATATGAATATCTGCTCAAAATAATTAAGAACAAGATAAATGCAAACAAATAGAGCAAGGAAAAATACTTTCCAGCTTGTCAAAAAAAATCAGAAAATTGGATAATGCCAAGAGTCATCTGGGACTTAGAGAAGCAGGAACTCTCAGTGCTATTGGTAGGAGTGTGGATGGGTACAGCCATTCTAAAGAACAGTCTGCCAATATCCAAGCAGATTAAATATGCACATATAATATAATCCAGAAACAACTCCACTGCTGTGTCTAGATCCCAGATAAATTCTTGCACACTTCAAAGATATATATGTATAAGGATGCTCACTGCAAGTTTATGTGTGAGGTGGTGCACGCTTGTAATCCCAGTACTTGGGAGGCGGAGACAGGAGGATCTGGGTTCGTGGCCAGCCTCAGCTACTTAGTGAGGCCCCTCCACAACTTTGTAAGACCCGGTTTCAAAATAAAGGATAAAAAATAGGGCTGGGGGTGTAGCTCGGAGATAGAATGCCCCTGGGTTCAATCCCCGGTACCGCAAAGTAAAACAAAGAATACAGTTCTGTACATAGGAGAGTGGAGAATGAAAATAGAGTTTAAGGATAAAGAAAAATAAATAAATAAACATATGCATACATGCTAGTAATACTCACAACAGAGGGGCCTTGTCTGAACCAGTAATGATAGTGCACCTTGAACTGGGGAATATAAGAAACTCGCCTTTATACCTTTGGTTGGAAAAAAATGAGGCAGCCAATTTTGCCTATTATTAATATATGTAAATTTATTTATGTAATTGCACCTAATTTCTGTAAATAAGGTGCAAGGAGGAAAGCACAGTAAGTTACAAATCTGGGTAATGTTAAAATGAATTGTCCAATGAGACAAGTTTTATCCTAGCACTAAATTCTCAAAATACGGCCTTACCTGAGACTAACACTAGGGAGTTTTACACTGAGGGAGATATCAAGAGAGATATTTAACAAGGCATCCTGCAGGAGAATATGAGGTGATGGGTGAGAAGGAGGCAGAGAAAAAATGCAGGGAAGAGAGAAGACAAGGCTCGGAGGCCTCCAGCATCCATTTCAACCATATTGACCTACCTGAGGCATTAAGCTTCCATATATACCTTTATTTGAAGAAAGGATTCTGTGATTAAAAAGAGGGGATGGAAGCCATTCTCCTAGGCATGTATATAAGATATTGAACACACACTGAACGGAGTCTTCAACAGCAGTTACACAAAAGCTGCAGAGTTTTCTTCACATCGCTGTTTCTTTCAACCATATGAGATGGAAACTGAAGACAGAATATTAGATCGCTGTTTTCTGAAAAGACATTTCTATGGGAAACTAAGGTAATGTAGCGCAGTGTGTCTTTTCCTGGTAATAGAACTAGCCAGAGAGAGAGAGAGAGAGAGAGAGAGAGAGAGAGCGCTCAGAGAATCCACAAGAATTGATGCTTAATGTCCTTTGGAGTAACTCTCCAAGGTCCTTGTCAGGCTGCTTCCAGGAGGTTTAAATAACAGCTAAGTGCCCCAAATTACAGATATGTTCAATTGCTGACTGAAAGGGAGGTTGCTTCCTTTTAAAATCTGTGAGGATGAATCTGTCCCACGCCTCTCCCCTGGCTTTTGGTGGTTTTCTGGCAATCTTTGGCATTCCTTGGCTTACAGAAGCACCATTCTAATTTCTGCTTTTGTATTTTTTCTTCACACAGAGTTCTACCTATGTGTATGTCTATGTCCTGATTTCCCGCTTCTAAGGACATGGGTCATAGGTGAGGGTCCACTCCAATGACCTCATTTTAACTTGATTACTTCTTTGAAGACCCAATCTCCAAAAAAAAGGTCACGTTTTGAAATATAGATTAGGACTTCTACATATGAATTTTGGGGAATACAATTCAACTAATAGTAGTAAGCAAACCGGATGAGATCTACATCACACTGGCTTTTCTCCTGGGAAGCGCATCCTGGTCCCCATGGCACATAGAAATAGAGCTCAAGCAGAAAGCAACGGTCTCACTGGCTTCAGAGATTGGTGTGGAAGGTTGTCAATGTGGTTAGAGATTGAGGGGGGATACCTCAGAAGACAGCCAGCCACTGATGGGAAGATGCACAAAATGTGCATACAAACTCCTCTCAAAATCTTGCCTGACTTTTGAGCTGCACATGAGCTGCCTCACTTTTAAGTAAGGCACTAAGAAATCCAGCAGAAAGCCATAAAGGAAAGACTGAAGACGCTAAGAAGGGAGTTCACAGCTACATTGAGCTTGGAAGACAGAATTTGGGGTTCAAAACTCACCAAATTTAGAGAAATTAGGTAAACCTCAGAGAACTTTCTACTGAAACCTTAGAAGAATCATACCTTAGGACTCGAGACTACATTTAAGTGCCAAACTCAGAGAAAAACGGAAACGGAGTCATTCTAGAAGACCATAAAATCAAGACTCCAGAAGCTGAGGTGAGCCTCAGGGATTCTGCTACATTAAGGAACAAAACATAATATTCTTCAGATAAAGAAAACAGAGTATCTAGAATGTGTCATCCATAATGCCCGATATATAATTAATTTCTACTGGAAGTGCAAAAGAGTAGGAAAATGTGTAAGAAGTAAAATAGTCAATAGAAATAGACCCACAGACAATGTAGATCTTAGAATTAGCAGAAAGAACTTTTAAATAATTATGAGAAAGAGCTGGGGCTAAGATTATATAAGTGAAACACTTTCCTTAGGTCTAAAATTTAGGGAGGTGCCAAAAAAATACAGCAATCAAAATAATACAATAATGCAGCATTTTAACAACTCAAATTTAATGCAAAAGAAATCCATGATGTATAAACTACCAAACTTTTAAACAAAGACAAGATTAACATAATGCCATACCAAGTCTTATTGAGCCTGAACAAAAATGGAGAACCAATAATATTAATTCTCTCTTCATATGAGATTTTTCATAGAAATAAATGACAAAATATCCAACAAAGTTTTTGCAAATATGAGAAAAACAACCATAGATCCAAGAAGGCCAGCAAACCCAGCACAGAACAAATATAAAGAAAACCTCACTGAGACATATCATAATCAAACTGCTGGAAAAACAAAGATAAAGAAAAAAATTTTAGAAGAAGCCAGAAAAAAAGATACATTGCACACAGGGGGAGCAGTAGCAAGAATTATGACTAACTTTTTACCAGAAACAATGGAGCACAGAAACAACAGGAAGATATCTTTAAAGTGCTGAAAGGGAGAAAAAATTCAACCTAGATTCTACATCCAGTGAAAATATCCTTCCAAACAGAAGTGAAATAAAGACATTTTCAGATCACTGAAAACAGAAAGAATTCATCATCAACAGACCCACACCACAAGAAATGCTAAAGGAAGTTTGTTTGGGCTGAAAGGAATGATACTAGATGGGAATTTGGATCTCTAAGAAGGAATGAAGAGCACTGAAAAATAGTAGGTACATGGGTATTCATTCATTTACCCTCCATTGTTTATAATTGTCTTAAATATATCCAATATATACATTTAAAACCATACCACAAAGTGTTATAATCTTTGCTTCTCCCATCAAATGTAATTTAGAAAACTCAAGAGGAGAGGAAAATGTGTTATAAATTTATTATAGTGTTTCCTCTTTTCATTGTTCTTTCTTCCTGATATTCCAAGATTGCTTCTTTTATCATATCCTCTCTAACTTGTGTGTGCACGCGCGCGCGCGCGCGCGTGTGTGTGTGTGTGTGTGTGTGTGTTGCTGAAAATTGAATTCAGGGGCATTCTACCTCTGAGTTACACCCTCAGCCCTATTTTATTTTTTTATTTGAAAACAGGGTCTCCCTAACTTTCTGAGAGCCTCACTAAGTTCCTGGAGCTGTCTTCAAACCTCTGATCCTCCTGTCTCAGCCTCCTAAATACTAAGATTACAGGCATGTGCAACCACAACTGGCTACTTTTAGCCATTCTTTTAGAGTAGGTCTGCTGGCAATAAATTGCCTTAGTTTACCTCCATCTGAGAATGTTTATATTTCCTCTTCATTCCTGAAGGATATTTTCACTAGATACAGAAATTTGGGTTGACAGTTCATAAAAAAAAAAAAAAGAGTGGTGCCATTTCCATCTAGCCTTCATGGTTACTGATGAGAAATCTGCCGTCATTCAAATTCTCCTCCAACTACACAGGGGTGAGGCATCATCTCTCTCTTGTAGCTTTTGAGATTGTTTCTTTTTCTTTAGTTTGACTGTGTATTATGTATCTTTGCGTGGGTTTCCTTGGGTTTATCCTGTTTAGGAAGTTTTCAGCCATGATTTCTTCAAATATTTGTCTGTTCCATATCCTTTCTTCTGTCTTTCTGAGACTGCAGTCATATAAATGTTAGACTTGCTGTTATAGTCCTCCAAAGTCCCTGAGACTCTCTTTATTTTTTTCTAGTCTATTTCTTTCTGTTGTTCAAATTGAGTTATTTCCATTGTTCTACCTTCCTCTGATACCATTCGTGGAGAAAGTGAGGCACTGCCTCTTTGCTGCTAGATGAGGGGAGAGGTCCAGATTCCCCACTTGGATGCTCAAGTGGAGAAGCACTCATCAGTCCTGCTGGGCAAGGCTGAGAGTTTGGACTCTTTACCAGGTTTCCATGAAACCACCCTGGCTGGGAGGATGGGTAAGAGATCCTTCTTCATTCTCTCTAGACGATATCCACTAACACCATGTTGGCAGATTCCTTTATGACCAGTAGGCAGTGATGAAAGTCCTCATTCTCTCCCAGACCTCCTCTCACCCTAGCAGGAGACAGACACTGCCTTACAGCCTGGCCAGAGTGGAAGTCCAGGCTCCCCACTCCTTAGCCTTTACTGGTGGAGAGAAAGCAGTCATTCTCTAAATGTCTGTCTTGCTTGGGCTCCCTAACCACAGGCTTTTGTTGGGTCTTTTATTTTCTCTGCACCTGCTGGCATTTTGGGTCACCAGTTTCTTTAGCTCCAAGTCTGAATATACAAGACGAAAAATAAACCAAGGAACTCTCCATCATATTTTATCTTGGGTCCCAAGACCCCTAGACCCCTTTCACCCTCTCTTTATGTTTCCTTTATATCCAGGATTTTTCATTATATTTAGCAGGAGAAATAGGAAAACATACATCTGCTCTATCTTCCCAGAAGTAGCAGTACTTCATTGCACATCCTTTTTATAAAATTTTTCTTATTTTCTGGAATGTTTTGAGGGCAGGGAGCAAGGTTTATTCATTTTTATTTCCTCAGCACCTAGCAATGAGCATGTGTCCAATATATGCCTGCTGAATGAATGTATGAATGAATGTCGTGCCTAAGCACCCGTGAATAATCCTTTGCAGTGCCCAGTTTTTCCACTCTTCATTACAGTCTCTCAAAGACTGAGACTATGCCTGTAATTTACTTGTCTGTATGCACACAGCTGGGACCCAGAGATTTCCTCATTCTGTGCCAAGGGTTTGCGCTCTGGTTTGCTTGTGTGTGTCCTGAAGACCTACTATGTGGAAGCAGACCAGAGACAAGTAAAGATCAAAGGCCACAGTAGTGAAGTATAAGGAGGGCACACCTTCCCTCTGCCATAGAAAGAGAATTAAGTTCCCAGTGGTGTGTGTGTGAGGGGGGCACCAGAAAGCCTTCAGAGGGATTGTGCTAGGCTGTTTTCATTTCATCTCCCCATTTGCCACTGCTTCCAAAGCTGCTAGGTTAGAAGCAGAGAAAATAAAGTAGGAGAGCTTTGGGGATTTCCCAAATTGAAACAAAATTGCATCTCATTAAAATGTGCACACACACTCACACAGAGCATACTCGAGTTATGGGTTACATGAATTCCCAGATCTCTGGGTAATTTATTCAGTTCCTATTCCCACACTGTTGAGAGGCACAGAAGTACAAACTAGCAAACATAAATAATGAACAGCTTTAGTGCCTTGATCAATCATAAACATTGTGCTAGGTCCCTCAGGAGAGCCTTATAATAAATCCTCCATTCATGGCTTGGGGCACCCAGTCTCCACCTGGGAAACTTGTGAGCCTGCCTCCCTCCTTCTGGGATATTATTCAAGTGGGTAGATGCCGGACTGGACCTGCTTTTAAACCAACATCAGTCAGTCTCACAACCTCTGTCCTTCAGAGGAATAGATAGGATTAAATCAGCTCTAGACGGAAGGAAGGAAGGAAGGAAGGAAGGAAGGAAGGAAGGAAGGAAGGAAGGAAAGCAGGGAGGGAGGGAGGGAGGGAGGGAGGGGAAGGGAATGGAGGAAGGGAGGGAGGGGAGAGGGAAGGAAGGAAGGAAAATTACACTGGAAACTTTACATTTCTGAGTAGTCACATTTTAATTTTCAAAGTACATTTTATTTAACCCCCAAGTGCCCCAAATACTATAATTCCAATATGTAACCAATATTTTTTTTTTTGCAGTACCGGGGATGGAACCCAGGGGTATTCTACCTCCGTGCTACACCCCCAGCCCTATTTTTTATCCTTTAATTTGAAACTGGGTCTCACAAAGTTGTGGAGGCCCTCACTAAGTAGCTGAGGCTGGCTGCGAACCCGGATCCTCCGGTCTCCGCCTCCCAATGTACTGGGATTACAAGCATGCGCCACCACACCCGGCCTGTAACCAATATTTTAAAGACATTATTAATGAGATTTTTTTCATTTTTTGTATTGTCTTTGAAATCCAGTGTGCATTTACAGTTATGGCTCATCTATATTTGGACTAGCATGTTTCAAGTATTCAATAGCTACCTGTGGTTAGTGGCTATCATATTGGATAGTGCAGATCTGAACCAAAAGAGAATGAATGAATGTGTCAATGCATAAATATACAAGTGATTGAGTTAATGAGTGAATGAATACGTGATGAGTGAATGAATGAATGAATGAATGTGAGTGGAGCCGGGCGCGGTGGCGCACGCTTGTAATCCCAAGTACTTGGGAGACTGAGACCGGAGGATCCGGGTTCGCGGCCAGCCTTAGCTACTTAGTGAGGCCCTCCGCAACTTAGTGAGACCCTGTTTCAAAATAAAGAATAAAAAACACGACTGGGGGGTGTAGCTCAGAGGTAGAATGTCCCTGGGTTCGATCCCCAGTACCACAAAAAAAAAAAGAAAACGAAAATGAATGTGAGTGAATGAACGAATGAGTAATGAGTGAATTAATGAATGATTAAGTGAATGAAAGACTCAGAGACGCCCACTGGGCCACTCCCCTCGATTACACATGCTCTCTGGAGATGGACAAGCAAGGGCTGGAGATTTCCAAATTCTTTTTTTTTTTTTTGTGGTGCCGGGGATTGAACCCAGGGGCGTTCTACCTCCGCGCTACACCCCCAGCCCTATTTTTTATACTTTATTTTGAAACCAGGTCTCATGAAGTTGCGGAGGGCCTCACTAAGTAGAGAGAGAGAGACAGACAGGAAGAGAGAGAGAGAGAGAGAGAGCTGAGGCTGGCCGCGAACCCGGATCCTCCGGTCTCCACCTCCCAAAGTACTGGGATTACAAGCGTGCGCCACCACGCCCGGCCTCCAAATTCTTACAAGTATAAAATGTACAACCTAGAGTCTTGTACGACGTTTGACCTGGACCATAGGCTAGGGCCAATGAGTGAGTGAAAAAATCACAAGGCTCCCAAATCCAGTGTCTGTCAGGAACTGGATGAAGGCCAGTCGGAGGAGAAAGTGGAACAAGGATGTAGTTAGAGAGGGAGGCAAGCCCTGGTCAGCCATGCAGACCTGGGAAGGAAAGTGAATCCCAGAAATTCTGTAGAGACAGAAAACAGATTACTGGTTGCCGTGGGCTGGGAGGAAGGGAAGGATGGGGAGTGACTGCTTATGAGGTGTGGGTGTCCTAGAAGGTGTGAGGTTTCCTATGGGGTGATAAAAATGTCTGGGAACTAGAGAGAAGGATAGTGGCCCACAGTATGAATTTACTAAGTACCATTTAATTGTTCTCCTTAATAGTGGTTAAAATGGTAGACTATGTGTTATATGTATTTATTATAATTTTCTTTTAATTAGTTCTAGAACACCAACCCAGGGCTTCTCATTTAAGGCCAAATCTTCTTCTCCATCAGCCATGGCCATACACCAACTCCTTCCCCTAGACTGATAATATCTTTTAGAAACAGCCCAGAGCTGGGCTTGGTGGTGCATGCCTGTAATCCCTGTACTTGGGAGGCTGAGATAGGAGGATTGCAAGTTTACAGCCAGCCTCAGCAATTTAGCGAGGCCTTCAGCAACTTAGCGAGACCCTCTTTTGAGAAGACAGCACAGAGCAGGCAAAACCTGACCACTCTGCCATGCTCACAGACATGCCCAGGACACTAGCTACAGAGCAGCGTAGCCAAAAAAGTGGAGAATTACAAACTGTCACGTCTGGGGGAGTTGCTGTATTCTATCTCTGACATGCACAGCAAGGAGCTTGTTTAGGGGATAAGTGTCAAGCTAAGGGTAGCATCCTGAAATACTGAACTCCATTCCCCAGCTCATTAGGGAACTTTAATCTTCAAAATCTGTAAACCCTTCTTGAAGTTATTTATGTGTTCAGCTTGTGCACCATCTCTTGGGGATAAAAAGTTGCATAAATTTATACTACTCACTGGGTAAAGTGGGATTCCCTTTAGTTCTCCTAAAATTATCTCCTGTCAAGTTTTATGGGGCTGGAGGAGAAAGAGGAATTTAGGGCTAAGATGTTAGGATTTCAACATGCACTCCGTCTTCCATGATTGGAAAACCTTTCATCCCATCCTCTCTTGTTCTCCATCTTTCCAGATTTAAGGAACCTAATTGCTCCCCTGTCCCTCTTGATCATTTTAGCTGCCTTCCCCACAGCTCCTCTATAGTTGTTCCCTTTCTTCCTCTAAAGGGGAGGGGGTGATTACAATGTCATTAAATACTAGGAGAGATAGAAGAAGCCGTATCCACCAGGCTGAGTCTACTGTATGGTTGGCCCATCAGATCTGCGAGTGAATTTAATACTTGCATCATCTTCCTGGGCATGGAGGCTTACAGGCACTGCACAGCCCAGCTCCTGCCCTCCTCTCCGGCCTCACTGTGCTCCACACATCCTGGCTTTCTTCATTTTTCAAATGTGATGAGACTTTTGGACCTCAGAGCTCCAGCACATGGTCCCATTGAACAAAAAGGAAATTACCTGTTATGGAGAAAGTACTCATCCTGTCTTAGTTGAATGATGGCTGGACGTGTCATCACATTATGGAACAGGAATTCAGAGATGAACCAAACACAATCTGTACCCTCAAGGAACTATCGATCTAGTGGGAAACGGGACAGTAAAGAAATGAGCACAACCATAGGCAACAACT
The DNA here is from genome assembly GCA_004027185.1 of Glis glis. Lineage (NCBI taxonomy): Eukaryota > Metazoa > Chordata > Mammalia > Rodentia > Gliridae > Glis > Glis glis. The sequence continues at coordinate 3,863 of PVJS01050253.1, read as the reverse complement.
GCAGTCCATTATCATGGTAGAAGCCCAGGGTGTCTAGGCAGCAATGAGGAGGGTCTGCGCCCCTGATGAAGGGCATCAAGCAAGGCTTCCCAGAGAATGTGGCATCTTGTGTGGGTTTTGAGGGATGATTAGGAGTTCCCCAGTGGTGGAGGGGGACCCCCTTCTAGGCAGAACAAACAGCATGAGAAGGAGCACTGAGACATGAGAGAGATCATGAAGTGACAGGAGCCAAGGGTAAGTGGTAGAAGATGAGCCTAGGAAGCAGGTAGTGAGGAAACCCAAGCAATGGAGTCTCCTCAGAACTTCCTGTGAGCCCCCACATTACACAAGTGCTGATGAACAGAGAGGCGCCCGCCCTCCAGGAGCCTGGGGCCTGCTAGTGGGGCTGTTGCTATTAACACTGCAGACTGAGATGGTTCCCGTCACCTCCTTCTTATAGAGCAAATGCACCTTTGTCACCCAAGTCCTGATGGCAGTCAACCTTAAATACCCATTTATCAGAGACCTACAACATTCCAGGCAGGAAGCTAGGCATGGAGAAGATGAAAAGAGGAATATCTCAGGGCAGCTTAAGTCAGTCTCTCTCTCTCTCTCTCTCTCTCTCTCTCTCTCTCACACACACACACACACACACACACACACACACTCACACACTCACACTACAAAGGAATAGTAACCCCTTAGCTTTGATTTTAAGAGTGACTGGCAAACTGGGCATGGTGGCACACCCCTGTAATCTCATTACTTGGGAGGCTGAGACAGGAGGATCGCAGGTTCAAGGCCACCCTCAGCAACGTTGTGAGGTCCTCCGCAACTTAGTGAGACCCTGTTTTGAAATAAAAAAATAAATAAAATAGGGCTGGGGAAATAGCTCAAAGGTAGAATGCCCTTGGGTTCAATCCCTGGTACCAGGGAGGAAAAAAGCGACTGGCAATCCCTTGCTAATAAAAGCCAAAAGTCATGGCATCCCCCTCCTCCATGTCTCCTGTTCAATCCAATACTCCGTGAGAGTACCTCAAAATCCATTAACCAGGAGAGAAATTTCCATTCCAATATGAGAAGGACGCTTTAAACTACAACCACACTTAGGAGAGTGAAGATCTTACTCGAAAGTCTCTCACACCATGATGCAAGTAAGCAAATGATAATTTTGTTGTTATGTAGAGACCAAACTCTCCAATCAGGCCAAGCTATGGTTTGAGAGCCCCCCCCCCATAAAAAGTGTGTATGGGAAAGTTAATGACCTCACTACAGTGTTGGAAGGTCCAGCCTAATGGAAGGTATTTAAGTCATGAGGGCCCCACCCTCGTGAATCGAGTAGTGCCAATTATAAATGGACTGTGAGTTCACTCCTCTGCTTGCATGTTCTCTCTCTCTCTCTCTCTCTCTCTCCCCCCCCCTCAACCTTGGACTTCCCAACCTCCAGAAGCATGAACCAAATAAATCTCTGTTCTTTCTAAATTACCTAGTCTCAGGTACTCTGTCATAGTAGAACAAGACAGACTAAGATCAGCCATAAGCTTCTGGAAAGCAAAGCCTCCCCCCCCAAACTCTACTTTTAAATCCACATGTCTTAGATGTCAAGACTTTGGCTAGGTGTTCCCCTTCTGTCTGTCTCACTTGTCCTGTTGGGGACCACCCACAGGCATCCTTCATTATCCAACTCAAATGTCACCATCACTGTGAAGACGCTCTAGGACCCCTCGATGGAACCTGACACTTTGCACAGGCCCCTCCCAGGCGGGGTCCCCATCTTGTCTCTGTTGCTGACACCCCCTCACTAGATGGTCAGCTCCCCAAAGGCAGGGACTCTGTCTGCTTCGCCCTTCTCCCACAACACTTAACCCCACACCAGACACATGGTAAAAAGTTGATGTGAAAGTGTCAGATGAATAAATCACAGAAGGCAGGGGGCATATTCCTTTCCAGCGTGTGCAAAAGTGGCTGGAATGTAGAAGCCTATTCCCCTATGACGCCCTTGCCTGTAGACCCCAGGCAGCCCTTCGGAAGGCAGGATTCCTGCATGCTGGAGCTGCTGGGGACAGGTGGGTTTGTGCACTGCCTCACCCAATCCCCTCTTCCTTCAACAGCAATGAGAACCTGAGCATAACCACATTGGACCAGTCCCCAAGGCACGCAGCCCAGAGATATGTGACATTATCTCTTCAAGGGCTAAAGTCACCTAGACACGCACATGGGACAATTCTGAGCATCTTCCTGCAGATCTCGCCTCTGCCTGTGCTTCCACCAATAGCCACGAGCGCCTGCCGTTCTGCTTCCCACCAAGGACCAGCACCTGCTAGTTCCCCATCTGGCCACAGGACAGAGGTTTGGATGCAAGGCAGAGATGCTGGCTCCCGAACAGGATGCAGTAGGCCCATTTCCCCTGCTCCTTTTCTTGAAAAAAAAAAAAAACCTGCAAGCTCTGCAAATAACTCAACACAAAATCATAAAATGTCTCTTCAAGGTACAAAGAGGGTCACATAGGGGCCTACAGAGTTGAAGAATGATGCCATGGCAAGTTCTCTGGGTTATATTTTTTATCTTCCATAAGTGTCAGACTGAGTACTGGAGACTCCTGCAACCCAGAACTACCAAATATGAACAGAAATCTTTAAAAGAAAGGAAACCGAGACTGGACTAGGGAGAGAGAAGCCCAATGGGAACTTGGCAGGGAAACCCATACCCAGCAGCACAGGCGCACGATCTGCCCGCAGAAGCTTCAGCAGTGTGGCCGGAGCAGGCCAGCCCACGGCCATCTCACAAGGTAAGCCAGAACACTCCGCACCTGCTTCTTCAAGTTCAGCACCCGGTCACCTTCCCAGCCCATGCTCCCCTCTACTGCCCCATTGGGTTCCACACCTCATCCCACACTCCACCCGATCAGAGCTTTCATCTGCTCTCCCCTAACACACCTCTTTGCCATGCCCCCCACTCTGCTTTGACTGCCACTGCCAGACTTTAGGGTGCCCACATTACACCTGCCACCCACCCTGGCAACATCCCAGATTATCACCATTCTTTTCCTTCTCAATTATACTCACAGGGTCCCCCAGTTAGAGAGCTGGAGGGAACATCCCAGAGTCTCTTCCTCCCAGAACAAACATATGCCCCCCACAGTAATAGGGTCAGAGCCTCTCAACAGCCCCACACTCACCAAAACACTCAGAGGGCACCAGAGCCTCAGGTATGCCTCCGGGTCTCTCCCTGAGATCCTACCAGCAAGGTTCTCTTCCGGGTAGTCTTAGGTCTGCCTGGCAATGTATCCTCTGCTGCTCAGCCCTCACTTTCAGCTCATCAACCATACTTAATTATGTCATAACCCTACATTTAGATATGGCTGGGGTATTTCCCCCCAAAAGTTTCTGGCCATCATGCAAATTAGTGGATACAAATCTGAATTGCAGAGTAGTCCCTGACTCTGCTAACAGAAATAAATCCAAATTCCACCTGTGGGCTTCTGCTACACATTTTGCTTAGGTGAGTTTCTTCATCTGCAACCCTCTTTGTTTTCTGTAGTAAAATTAGTGTGACCCTTTAAGAAAGACAACTCGCAAAGTCAAGGCACCAGTCTCAGCTCGGGGAGCTCTGGACTTTTCGGAGGCTCTGGACTTACACATATGGTCATGGGCTTCCAGGTTCCATAAGCATTGCTAAACCCTGTGTATGATATAATCTCCTTTTGTCTGTCCTTCAGTTCTAATGCAACATTTCTCAAAGTGTGATCTACAGACCACCTGCACTAAAAATCAGCCTGAATCTTTGTTTAAAAAGTTTCCTGGCCAGGCGTGGTGGCGCACACTTGTAATCCCAGTACTTTGGGAGGCGGAGACTGGAGGATCCGGGTTCACGGCCAGCCTCAG
>PVJS01050252.1:0-14380 GCA_004027185.1 Glis glis | reverse complement strand
AGAGAGAGAGAGAGAGAGAGAGAGAGAGAGAGGAGAGAGGAGAGAGGAGAGAGGAAAGAAAGAGAGAGAGAGAGAGAGAGAGATCGATCAATCGCGCACATGCGCGCTGAGGTAGGCCGCGAACCCGGATCCTCCGGTCTCTGCCTCCCAAAGTACTGGGATTACAAGTGTGTGCCACCACGCCCGGTTTATTGATGCTTTATAATGTGGTACAGATTCGGGATATTTGCGTTAACTAGGGCCACGTGCAGCGTACACTGATCTCAGAGTAAATTTGTATATAACACGCAGTTTCAGGCTCGGAAAAGCCTGCGATCACCCAACTCATTATCAGTAGTATACACAGCATATAGTTACAAAACAAATCCCACGGAAATGTCTGTGACATATAATTCAGTCATAAATAAAGTCAATCTAAGAAAATACAGACTCAGAATTTTGAAAATCAAAGATAAAGCCGGGCATGGTGGTGCACGCTTATAATCCCAGTACTTGGGAGGCTGAGACCAGAAGATCTGGGTTCGTGGCCAGCCTCAGCTACTTAGTGAGGCCCTCTGCAACTTAGTAGAATAAAAAATAGGGCTGGGGGTGTAGCTCAGAGGTAGAATGCCCCTGGATTCAATCCCCAGTTCTGCCAAAAAAAAAAAAAATCAAAGATAAAGCTCTTTTACACATTAAAATGTGAGATTTATTTTTCTCATATATGGTAAACATACTTATTCCAAATGTAACATAGTTATGGAAAAAGTTTTTAAGCTGCTTACTTAATTTTAACATCGGCTTTCTAATCTTTGAGAGTCATTCCCTCATTTGGGGGCTTTGCTCTGTTCCCAGGGCAGTGTGCTGACACTTTAGTGACAGGGGCTTAAGCCAGCTCTCTCCTTCTGAGCACCCAGGACCATAACTCAGGCCCAACAGGAAGCCAAACAATGCAAGTGGTTATTAGCAGGCAGGAAGTTCTTGCATCCAATCCCACTCATTCATTTGTTGGTTTTCCTATTCGTGCAGAAGAGATTTACTGAGCATAGGATTTATGCAAGCTACCGCATGAGGCCAGGGTCCCTGGAGCTGCCCGAGGCAGGCCACGGTCTGGCTCACGGTCTGGCTGGTGGGTAAAGCACGGGTACTTGCGACAGTGCAATCAATCCCAGAATAAGGGAAGTGGAAAACGCACGGGACGGGCTGATTAATTTTATCCAAGAAGAAAATGTGGATTAGGTAGGAGTGCCTACAAAAGAAAATGACGCCTGACTGGAGACTTAAAGAGTGAGCTGGGCTCTAATGGGCACAGAAGGGGAGTGAAGGTGTTTGAGGTTGAGGGGTATTGTGTGCGAACGCCCACATCGTGTGTCCACACACAGCAATGAGGATGTGAGTGTGAGTTCACAGGCGTTAGAGATGAGTCCAGAATTTAGGCTGGGCCTGATCTTAAAGGGTCTTGAGTGTCCTGGTGATGACTCAGGACTTTATGTCTATACAAGCCAGAGACCAAAGAGCTTACCACAATTTAATCGTAAACCAAAGATCTTATATTTTATGAAAAAAAATCTCAGTAGCTGGCCGCGAACCCGGATCCTCCGGTCTCCGCCTCCCAAAGTACTGGGATTACAAGCGTGCGCCACCACGCCCGGCCTGGTGCTGACTCTCTAAGTGGGAGTTACTGTTTTTGCTACTCCTGGTGTTGTTTCTTCTATTACTGCTGTTACTATTCTTCCACTATTACTTATGATGACGACGTGTCATTCTGAAGGTAGGACCTACAACTCTCAAGTTGACTGTTAGATGGCCATAGCTAGCACAGTGCCTGGCATGTCAGTACATTTTATCAAATGAATTAAGGCCAGAGTCCTTTCATTGGTGGTGCAGAGCTTCTAGTGGACCAAACAAGCCCATTCTTTGGGTACTGAATACATTTTTCTAATTCCTGTACTACACGAATCTGTCTCTCTCTCTCTCTCTGTGGTACTGGGGATTGATCTGCAAGAGTATGTGTTCTGCCTCTGAGCTACACCCCCTCCTCAGTCCTATTTTATTTTTCTTTTGAAACAGGATCTCACTAAGTTGCTGAGGCTATCCTCAAACCTGCAATCCTCCTGTCTCAGCCTCCCTAGTACTGGGATTACAGGCATGCGCCACCACACCCTGCTCACTACATGAATCTTAGAGAACTCTGTCTCTCTCTCTCTAGCTGTTGTCAGCTTAAAATTGGGATTCACTAAGCTTAATGCTGAAGAAATGTGGGGGTAGACTGCTGTGCCATGATCATGCATCCAAGAATATTTCATAATTCCAGTGTTCACAGTAAGACAGAAGTCTAAGGCTAGCTCAGGGATGGATGACATACACCACAACTGAGAAGCACTGTTTCATCTTTCTAGACAAAGGAGAACACACAAATTTCTTTGGCTTTGAGTGTACTTAAAACACAAAATTAAAGGTGTCAATTTCTTTTTTGCAGTAACTACTTTTGCTAGAATAAACAAGGGCCAAGTAAATAAGATGCTGACTACGTTCATGATTCATACCAACCAAAGAAGCTTTAATTACTACGTTCTGTCTCCTGAAGCACATTTTATAAATCTTTCTCATGCGTTTGTGTCTGTAATGCTGGGCAAGAGCAATGTTTTGAGGAAGTCTTTATTTCCCCAAATTACTTGGACAACATAAAACAAACCCAAATGACTTCTGAAACTGAAGTCTTTTCAAAGGTACCTGGTCCCTCGGCTCCACTTTCATCCACTTCCCCCGTGCTTTTATAATTGTTGCCACCCTCACACCCGCTCGGGCCGTCCCAGCATTATAAAGGAGCAGTGTATTGTGCCTTCGGAATGTGAGGCTTACCGATGCACCGGGAGCCATCTGTCGAGGTTACATATCCACGTGGACAAACACAAAAATAGCTTCCCACGGTGTTGGAGCATTCACCAGTGTCGCATGTCCCAGGAACGATGCTGCACTCATCGATGTCTAATCAAGGGAAGGAGGAGAAGATAATTGAGAAAGGCCTTCATGAAGTCGGAGGATTTTTTTTTTTTTAGAGCATGAGAGCACTCGTGGTTGATTAGGTCAGATCATATAACCTTGCAGATACTCTTGTTTCAGGCCCTAAAGACATTCTCACAGATATCTATGGGAACGTAGAAGAAAGTAAACTCCCATGGCAGTAAAACAAGGCCAACGAAAGCAAAACCCTATATCCCTTTTCTCCCCCCAAATGCAATTTAAATTGGAAATAAGTAAAGATGTCAATGTTTTAGTTTCCATTCTACATCAACTAGGGAATTACCCTACTATAGCCTTTCAAAAGCACATGCACAATTACATTTTAAAATATGGAATGATCGCATTTGAAAGTGTATAGCCAATGTTCACACTGATTATTTGAACCAATGGAGAGTAGCTAATAATTTTTTTTTTCTATTTGGCTTTAGGATGTGTTTTTGTACTTATATTCGAATAGGGGTATATTTGACATTCTGGGAATAACTTCAATCTAAAATAATACAGAAACGTGGCAAAGGGAAAAGTCGAGAGGACTGGGAAGGGTCCAGGTTTCCTATTGTACCTCCCTGCACTTACCCATTCAGCTTACTCAATGCTGGGAATAGTCTGTCCCCTTTCACATTAATGAAAGGTCTGCTTTCTTTTAAAATTTCCCTAAAGCAGAAAACCTGGCCATTTATATAAGCCTTAATGTACTTCTCTTCTAATCCAGTGAGCAGAGAGAGGTGGAAAGTCAAACAAAGCTGCTCTTAGGTATGCTGGGAGCTAATTGCTAATACACTTAAAAGGAAATGAACCATTGTGAGGAAAATCCAACCAGGGCTGCCTGATTCTTGGCGGTCTTTTTTTAGGAACCAGAAGTAGCAAGACCCCTGAATAGAGGGAAAAATTACAAATACCATAAACATAGTTAATTACTTAAAAGTCAAAGTTTCTTTTCAGGTTCTTTTCCTCTTTAGTTGAGTATATTCTTTTAGAATGTATAAATTTAAAAAGCAAGAAAAATAATTACATTCTTATTATAAATGCAAGGAAAAACTTTTTAAAACCCACAAAAAAAGGGGAGCTGGGTGCACACATGTAAACCTAGTACTTGGGAGGCTGAGACAGGAGGATTGCAGGTTTGAGACCAGCCCCAGCAACTTAGCGAGACTCTCAGCAACCTAGTGAGACGCTGTCTCCAAACAAAAAATAAAAAGGGCTGGGTGTGTAGTTCAGAGGTATAATGCCCCTGGGTTCAATCCCCAGTACCATTAAAAAAAAAAAAAAAGTTGGCCAGGCGTGGTGGCGCACGCTTGTAATCCCAGTACTTTGGGAGGCGGAGACCGGAGGATCCGGGTTCGTGGTCAGCCTCAGCTCTCTCTCTCTCTCTCTCTCTCTCTCTCTCCTTAGTGAGGCCCTTCGCAACTTCGTGAGACCTGGTTTCAAAATAAAGTATAAAAAATAGGGCCAGGGGCGTAGCGCAGAGGTAGAACGCCCCTGCGTTCAATCCCCGGTACCGCAAAAAAAAAAAAAAAGTTGACAATGCCTTTCTTACATTTCTCTATTGGTCTATTTTTTCCCATTTATTCTGACAAGTCACTCTTGCCTACAAGCAGGGAACTAACTATGTGCTTGTGTGTCTTCTTGGCATGTTCTTTAAAAAAAAGTTACTAGATTTAGACATTTTCTGAAATAATATCTTCGTTTGAGGCTTAACAGTTAGCTGTTGAAGGCAGAGAGTACAAATCAGCATCTACCAATTCCTCAAGAGAGATCAGGATTCTAACATGAATTGACTCCACGAGGAGCAAATATATAATGTGGTGGGAAAGTTACCATCAGACTTAATCCAACAAAATGAAACCATGTGTGCAAAATTAGGACCTGTTGCATCTTATGTGGCTAGCTTAGTGCGGTGGATCTTAATGCAACTGAGCAGGGATTCAGCTGAGACATGAAACTAGAAAAGCTATGTTGTATTTATCAAATTCACCAAATACAGTGATCAATCATCTCTGGATAAGGAAGGCAGAGAGAGAGAGACAGAGACAGAGACAGAGACAGAGAGAGAGAGAGAGAGAGAGAGATCCCTGAATACCACAAAAGTAAAGGACCAAAACCCACCTTCTTATTCTCTTAATATTATACCAATTGTCCAATATTATACCAATTATTATACCAATATTATACCAATTATCTGGGAGCTTATGGAGCCCGGGATTAACACAAATCATTAAAAATGAGAACTCAAGTCCTTTATTTAAGTGTTAACTTTTATTTTCAGGCATTTCCTTTCATAATAAAGAAGTTCTTTGTGCCCTAGTCCTAAATAACCCTCCCTGATGACAAAAAGAGTAGAAAATTAAAAGATGCTTGACATTTTTCTTTTCTGGGGGAAAATATCTGAGACATAGATGAACACATGGAATGATAATAAATTGGTGGGTTTTCTATTAAATATTTTATTGTCTCTAAACACAAAATCTCTATGTGTTTCACAATTCTCCTTAGAATTAAAAAGAAACTTTAAAAGGTTAGCTTCAAAATAATTGGATATAAAGGAAGGTATTTAAGGATTCTGTATAAAAATTAGGAATGCTTTTCTATTGTTTTTGGCTAGATGCCCCACAAATTTTAGAATTAAACAGGTAGGTGCTTAAAATAAACTGACCAAAACACTCTGCATTTCAATCTAGTCATGCCAATTTTTATCCATCTATTTAAATTTAGCATTAAGATTTATGTTCAGAAGGCTAAATGCATTTAACTCTTTTGTATATTAGTTCTTCAAATGTCATAATCAGATTTGGAAGTAGCCTCTTCACAAATATGAAGCATATATTGCCTGAGTAAAAACGAGTGTGCCTAAGGTGACAAGTCCATTCACTGGGAAGGGAGAGATGTTCTAACCATGGAAGTGTTTTTTATCTGTGTTCTGGACACAGATAAACTGTTGGACAATAAACTTAGCTAGTTAAGCACACCTAATGTACTTCCACCCACTTCCTCTTGAACTTGTTTGAAATTTTAGCAGTTTGGAGCTTTGATCTGCAAATATCAGAAAAGTCGATCCAAACTGACATAAGCCAGAAATATAATAGCTTTTACATCTGGAAGTCTAAAAGCAGCGTGGACTTTGGGATTGGTGTAAGCCGACGTATCCTGCTCAGTTTCTCTGAGTTTAGCTCTGCTGCGTCCTCCTCTGTGTTCTGACTTGTTTCTTAGGAGGCTTTCCCTGATGGGGACAAAAGACCATAGTAGGTGTGGAATAGAACTTGAACTGAGATATTTAGTGGAAAAGAGGCCCTCTCTCTTTTGGCTCTCTCTTAAGAGGAAAAAAAGCAAAAGCAAAACCAACCAACCAACCAACCAACCAAACAAACAAACAAACAAAAAACACCTCTATTCCAGTAGGTCCCCAAGGAATGCTCCTTTTCATCCCAATGTGAATTGGGACACATGGCAATTCGTGAATGACTCCTCAGCCAGGAGACTGCTGCTTGGCCCAGGCCTGGAGTTTGGAACTAATTCCGGAGGCGAGTGGAACACAGTTAACTTTAGACTAACAACAAAAACAGCATGGGGGGGGAGTGAGTCTGAAAATATGGCACAGTTGAAGAAAGCGAAGTGTATTAGAACGTCTGGGAAACTGTTGGACAATAAACTTAGCTAGTTAAGCATATGCCAAATCCTGTTCCAAAGAGCTTGGCTTTTATTCTGAAGGAGGTGGACACTGTCTAGGAAGGAATTTAAACTGAACAAGAGTATTACATAAGCAAGTCAGTATCTTAGAAATACAAGCCCCATGTTATTATAATGTGGATAGGTGATAGAATAGTCCTGTGATAAATGGTAAAAGTCTGAATTTGGGCTTCATGAAAGAATGAGAACACATATTCAAGAAATAACTAGGAGAAATCCACAGGACTTTGTCACCACAGAGATATCTCAGACTTCTAGCTTGACTGACAAGACTATTAACATAGATTGGAACACAAGAGGAAAAAATCCACTTTGGGGCTAACTTGAGTTTTGGATGTTTTGAACTTGAGATGTTCTAGGGAAACAGGCAAAAATTCTAACCTATGCAGCTAAAAATCTATGAAACTCAGCAAAGGGGTAATTCCTGAAGATGGACCTTTGTGCTTTATCTCCAAGTATATGGATTGCACTTGACATTGTAGTAATAGATGAGCTTTCCACAGAAGAGACAAGCATGAAAAGAGGTGAATTTAAGGAAGGACCATGAGAACCATTAATATCTGAAGAAAAGTCAGAGGAAGAGAAACAGCATAGGTGACTGGGAAGGAAAGACCAGGCAGCTAAGAGGAAGAGCCCGATGCGTGGACACTGAGGAAGAGCGCTGCGTGAAGGAAAGGGCTGTCACGTGGGCCATGGAAGGGCAAAGGCAGAGAGGTCTGGAACGTGTTTGCTGATTGAAGAATCTGAACACAGCTTTTTAGAAAAAGAAAACAAGATCTAAACAAAAACATCTGACAGATTGCTGACTGCCAAACCAGTTGTAAATCTATTTTTTTTTACATGATCAAAGGGGAATATGATTGGTAATCAACTGATTAGTTTTTCTTTTGTGTGTATGTGTGGTGCTGGGGATTGAACCAGGGGCATTCTACCTCTGAGCTACACACCCAGCCCTAATATATATATATATTATTTTTGAAACAGGGTCTCACTAGGTTGTGGAGGGCCTTGCTAAACTGTCGAGGCTGGCTTTGAACCTGTGATCCTACTGTCTAAGCCTCCCAAGTACTGGGATTACAGGCATGTGCCACCACGCCTGGCTTCAACTGATCTTGAGATGGGGAAATAACCCTGAGTATCTGGTACTGTCTCTAATGTAATCACAAGGCAGTGCCATATTCAGAGAAAGAGATGAAGATGGTGGACTGCTTGCTCTAAAAACAAAAGGGGCCACAAGTCAAGGATTAAGAGCCACCGCTGGAAGCTGGAAAAGGCAAGGACATGGATTTCCCCTTAGACACCTCAGGAGGTACACAGGCTTGCTGACAAATTGATTTCAGCCCAGCGAAACCCATTTATGACTTCAGATTTCTAGAACTGTAAGATAATTAGGTCGGTGTTACTTTAAGCCACTGAGTCTACGGTAACAAGTTCTAGGAGCAATAGAAAACTAGTACATTAAGGAAGGAGATTTCAGAAGAAATAGGGTAATCAAGAAGAGCACATGCCATCAGGGTTTCTAGAGAACAAAGACAAGGTTCTAAAAGGACAATAAATCAGTAAGCAGTAAGAGGAACTTGAGATCTCTGGTAGCGAATAAGCTTTTAGGAAACTTACAGTGAAGTAAATTAGAGAGGGACAGCAAAGCAAAAGGTGAGTAGGATGAGGGAGAAGCTCTGTGTCCATGGGGTTTGGGATGGACTTGGTTGTAGGGAAAGAACGAACTAGTAAGTGAGAGTTCAAAGCTGCATAGGAAGGTGCTGGAATTAGGTGCAGAGCTGGAACATTTGTCTCTGGAAAAATGGGAAGATACTTCACCAAAGGCAGGAAACATGGAAAATGAGCATGTAATCATAGAGTAAACCTGAGATTGAGTAAATGCACGCCAGACCACGTCTGTGTTTTCGAGAGTGTAAAATAGAGGAGAGATGTTATGAAAGTTGAATGTGTTTGAGAATCGCCTGGACAACGTATTCAACACGCAGATCTTGACTTCCAATCACGAAGCTTTACTTCTCCCCCTTGGTGGTAAACATATAGTACTGACAGACGACATGCAAAAAGAAGGGGGAATTTAAGAAGGACCCAGCTGGCTTAAAATATAAGACAAGAGCCGGGCGTGGTGGCGCACGCTTGTAATCCTAGTACTTTGGGAGGTGGAGACCGGAGGATCCGGGTTCGCAGCCAGCCTCAGCTCTCTCTCTCTCTCTGTCTCTCTCTCTGTCTCTCTCTCTCTACTTAGTGAGGCCCTCTGCAACTTCGTGAGACCCGGTTTGAAAATAAAGTATAAAAAATAGGGCCAGGGGTGTAGCGCGGATGTAGAACGCCCCTGGGTTCAATCCCCGGTACCATAAAAACAAAAAACAAAACAAAAAAAATATATAAGACAAGCATTCCCTTGGACCAGAAGTAATTTTGCAAAGCAGTGAGTTGAGCTGAGACCAAAGATTTGCTGCACTCCTTCCCAGGAGTCAGGCGTGGCAGCCAGGAGACCAGAACTCCACCTGAAGACAGTAGGGTCCGACCAATGCTGTGGCAGGAGCAATCAGGGTGGAAGGAAGGACTCCATGGGAAAGTGACTTTGAAACTGAAACAGATGAGCAGTCTAGGATGATGAAATGGAATATCAACTTCCAGGCAGAGCAAAGAGCCCCCACAAAGACAAGGCAAGAGCAAGTTCCTTGATGAACTAAGTAAATGTTAATGTGTCTGAGTCAGAGTGTATGGAAAGAAATGAGGCTAGAGAGGTAAGCAGAGAATCACCATGCAGGAACTTTATCCTGAGAACCGGGGAGTGATAAGATCAAACTTAAAATCTAGAAAGATCCCTGCGGCTTCAATGTGGAGAAAGGACTGCAGAGGAAGAGGGAGGGAATAGGGGGGACTCCAAGAAAGCTGTCTCAGTAATCTAGAGGAGACATAGCAATGATAAAAGGTAGAGAAGTAGGTGAGCTCAAAACCGATGTCGGAAGTTGAATTCATTCGAATGTCTTGGTGATCAAGTAGTCGAATTGTCCCCAGGCTCATGACTTGGGCAAGTGGATGAATGGTCATGCCAATGGCCCTGCTAGGGGAACATGAGAAACGATGGCAAGGCAGCTGTGATTGGGTGTGGTGGGGTGAGAGGTCTCAGCCTGTGCATGTTGAGTTTCAGATAACTGTGGGGTGTTTTCAGTACACACACCTGGAGCCAGCTGCAAACAGGGGTAGGAAACTCAAGAGAGGGAACCGTGCTCTCTTTTGGGGGGGCCGACTGCACGCAGATGATAGACTCTGCGGGGATGTTGGGCAAGATTAGGAAGAGTGATTTTGATGAAATTAGTTTCACTTGACTGAGCTCATTCCCTAGATTACAGTGGACTCTGAAGTAAGTCAGAAGAAAGAAGGAGCAAATGACCGTAGACAATTCCAAAGTTTGATGTGAAGAGGCAGGAAGAATGAGAGCAGTCTCTCAGAGGGAAGATGGAATGGGAAGGATTTTTTTTTAGAATGATGGGAAATACCAGGGGCTGTACAGAGGATAGAAGCCATTGGCTATCATGTTATATCAATATTTTGGGGTTATTTCAGGGGTTATGGTCATGTATTCTAACATACAATATGATCATGTATTCTAACTTGGTCCCTCTCTTCTATTGTTATTCATTTAGGGAAGTATATTTGAAATAATCTCTGTATGTTAAAATTAATGGGAGGGCTAAATGTGCAATGTGTGCATGTATGATGTTGATACCCTGACATATAGCAAAATGTATAATTACAATGCACCAATAAATGAACATAAAAAATTAATGGACACTAAAGGCACTTTTTAATTAATAGTTTTTTTGCCCACCTAGGCCGAATAATAGCATTTTTTAAAGGACTACTGCTGTAGCAATGTAATGAGTGCTTTCCTTTTGGCCTGAAATCAATACTGTGTCTTTCTAAACACTAATTTGGAGTAACTCAGCCTGAAGTAATGGCAGCAAGAGGCAATTCCATCTCAGTGCCTTTTACAGTACAATAGGTAGGAAACTATTCTACTTCAAAAATACATAAAAGTTTGTTGATAACATAGTCATATAACATAAGCTTAAAATTTTGACCTTTTTCCCAAGATGATATTTCTTAAGAAGCATAGCCACTTCCCAGCAGTGGTTTGATTTCTCTCTCTCTCTCTCTCTCTCATTTTACTCAGGGTAGAAACATTTCAGTAGCCTTTTTAAATCCAAACTGAGAAGCCGGATGTGGTGGTGCACGCTTATAATCCCAGGACTTGGGGGGCTGAGACTGGAGGACCTGGGTTCGCAGCCAGCCTCAGCTACTTAGGGAGGCCCTCCGCAACTTAGTGAGACCTGGTTTCAAAATAAAGAATAAAAAAAAAAAATTGGGCTGGGGTGTAGCTCGGAGCTAAAATGCCCCTGAGTTCAAAAACAGTCCAAACTGAGGACACATGAAAACAAATTTAAACTTAGAACATGGACTTTCAAGACAAATAAGACTAAATTATTTACAAATTTTAGAACACTAAAGACAACACGCTGATGCTCAGTGGAGAGCTGTTAAAAGCATGCCTTCCAGAACCTTTCTTTCCTCCAGTCCTCCCTGTGTTTCACAACTGCCTTAAAAACTTAAAACACAGGGAAGGTAAATTGAAAGTCTCCCCTTAATGTTGGGTAAAACCTAAAATTTCAGCAACATGAAAGTCAGGAAATTCCAAAGTTAAATTTACTATAACCATTTGGACTTGGCAAAGTTGCAAGAATTTGGTACTTTCTGTTCCCATTTCTTCCCCATTAAGCATCAGAACATTAAGGTATAATCATAAACCTTGATGATTGTTCAATGTATTCTGGCATAACGCAGTAAGGAAATTAATTTAAGAAGTCTTAATCTTTTATCAGCACTCTAATGATGCATTAAAAAGCCATTAATTTTGTATCTTCTAAATAAATGGCCCCATACGAAAAAGAAATCTGTCCTATATCCCATTATAAAATTACTAAATAAATGAATATTAACCTCTTTTTCATACTACCACAAAAAGAAATAAACTCAGTGAAAATGTTATGAGTAGTCACTGACATATATTATATACCATTCTTATGAAGAAAGCTAATCTTCAAATTGGTACAGTTTCATTTTCCTGGTTTTGGTTTTTTAAAAATTCTTCTGAGAGGTTACATTTCTAAGAATTAAGCTGAAATGTTAAGAATAGATGCACATACACTGAACCATAGGGGCATTATCTGCGTTATGTACAGAATGGGTTGTATAAATGTGGCTACATGCGGATGGAAGGGTCACTCCTAAGACTCAGTTTACATCTTCTCGAGGTGTTGGGATTGCATAAACCCACTGAGGTATTCACTAGCATTCTCTGTGTGAAAAACAAATCCAAAATGGCTTCCTGGGTAGCCTACCAATTTTGTGAGTGGACCTCCTTGGGACCGCACTAGAACTGGGCTGATGTAGACACAGTCACACTACAGACTTGGATGGCTGCTTTATGGCATAGGCCAGAATTGTTGTTTATCCATAAGGATGTCCTCTGGAAAATTCTCATGGGCACTACAGCACGTCTAGGGTCTTCAGTGAGACCAGGGACCTTCCTGTTTGGGGTTCCCTGAATTACTCAGACCTTCCATTGGATGACTTACATAAAAGGGAAACTTAGACTTAGAACTATAAATCATGCAGTTAGAAATGTTCTCAATAGATGCAGATTAACTGAGAGAATAGATGGTAGCAGAAATTTGAAACGGCCAGGGTGTAAGCAGAAAGCCACTTTATTATTTCTCCCACTACCATTTTACACAGTCTCTCTTGAACGGTTAGTTTCCAATCCTGGGAAATCCCAGGCAGTTCCGATAGATTTCCTTATCTCTTTGAGATGAAAAGAATGTCTGCTCCAGTCCAACAATCCCGAAGGTCTAATCTTTCCTTTAGTTAAAGCATCTCCTCTTCCCCAACTGGGCCTTCTTCAGGCTTAAAGTCTTCAGTGTTGGAGGGGCACAGTTGACTTCTTTCTTTCTTTTTTTTTATTGCTTCATTTCTAGCTAGCAGCTATTATGAGCACTTTCAAGGTTGTAGTGAGGAGGGGAAGGGACAGGTACTAGTAAGAAAGATCATACTTGGCTGGTGGAATTGTAATCTTACGGATTTTTTTTTGTTTGTTTTTTGCAGATCTGGGGATTGAACCCAAGGGCATTCTACCTCTGAGCTACACCCCCAGCCCTATTTTTTGTTCTTTATTCTAAAACAGGGTCTCACTAAGTTGCGGAGGGCCTAAGTAGCTGAGGCTGGCCGCGAACCCGGATCCTCTGGTCTCAGCCTCCCAAGTACTGGGATTACAAGCGTGCACCACCATGCCCGGCTGTAATCTTATGGATTTTTCTTAGTCTCCTTTGCTGGCTCTTTCTCACCTCCAGGACCTCTATCTGATAAAGTGTTCTAGGGCTCAGAACTGGGACTCATTCTCTGTTTGACATTTGATCTCATCCAGTCTCAAGGCTTTAAATATCAACTATAAGTTGGGGACTCACAAATTTATCTCACTGCCCTTAACCTTAGTCTTGAATTTGATTCAAGCAGAACTACAAAGGTCTCCCTGACTGTCTATAGGTATCTCAAATTAACCACCTAAAACTGAGCTCTTGATAACCTTCTCCTCTGCTACGTTCTGCTCATAGAGGCTCTCCATTTCAGTTACTGGCAACTTCAGCCTTTCAGCCTCTCTCCAACTTTTCTAATGATCAGATTCTTTTCCTTTTTCACCCCACAACTGATTTAGCAACAGATTCTGCGGCCTCAACCCTCCAAATACCTCTGGAATTCAATCACTGCACCTCCATTGTACTAATAATTCCATGGACCAAGCTATCGTCAAATCTCACTTAGATTCTGTCAGTAGCCTCCTAAGTCTCCAGTCTCCCACACTTGCCCTTCACCATCATTCTGCCACCCAATGGCCAGAGTCAACCTTTTAAAAGGAAGGTTAAGACTATTTCACTGTTCTATTTAAAGACCCCCAATGGCTCCCATCACAAGAGCTCAAACTAACATCCAAAATACCTACCATGGTCTGCAAAACCCCCACCAGTCCTGGCCTCGGAAGCTCAGGGACGTCTCTGCCAGCACTTGCTGGCCCATGTCTGAAATTCTCTCCCCAGACAGTCAAGGTTTATCACGTTACCTCTTCCAGATCTTGGCTCACATAGCACCATGTCAGTGTCTTTCCCTGGTTACCAATTTAAAATTCCACATCCCCATTGGCATTTTATAGGCTCTGACTTTGTTTTTCTGATGGTTTTATCACCTCTGGCGTGGCATAGATTTTGCTTGTTTATTTTCTATCCCTTGTCTCCATAATGTAGCCTTCATGAGAGTAAGGATTTTGGTCTGCGTTGTTCGTTACTCTATCCTCGTGGTCTAGAAGAATGCAAGAAACTCAATACATTTCTGAATGAATGATTCTGGCATTGGTGGCCTCTTGTTTGGTGGGTCCCAAACCTCCTGTGTTTTTTGTTTTGTTTTTGCGGTACCGGGGATTGAACCCAGGGGCGTTCTACCTCCGCGCTACACCCCTGGCCCTGTTTTTTTTTTTTATACTTTATTTTGAAACCAGGTCTCACGAAGTTGCGGAGGGCCTCACTAAGTAGAGAGAGAGAGAGAGAGAGGGGGGGGGAGAGAGAGAGAGAGAGAGAGAGAG
>PVJS01050251.1:0-14381 GCA_004027185.1 Glis glis | reverse complement strand
TTCTCAAATGGTCTGTGATACTAATGGTTATTAACTAATGATCTTTAAGTCCAAAATTCTATGACGCTGTAATTGGTGAGGCAAATGTGACTTGATCTTAATATCATACATTGCATGTAAGAGGTGGTCAATAAATGTTGGTACTTTTGATTTGGCACTGGAAATATAATATTAATACCTAACATTATTGAGCCCTTACCATGTGCTAAGCATTGTTTCAAATATATTATGCCTATCAACCCATTTACTTCTCACAGCAATCTTAAAAAGTAGTATTATCAACTCTATTTTTCAGGAGAAAACAGAGACATTAAGTAACTTGCCTAAGGTCACACAGAAAATTGGCAGTAGAGCTAGAATTCTAATTCTGATGGTCTGGCTTCAGAGCTTATATTCTTTACTGCTACACTTTGTGAAAGAGCCTTTATTTCATTTTTAAAATTTATGGAACATCCATTATCACAAAAGACAAAGAACTGCAATGGAAATGTTCCAGATTAAATGAGGCTAAAGAGGCATGGCAATTAAATGAAATACTTCATCCTAGACTGGATATGGGAGGGAGACAACATACTATTGGGCCAGTTGATAAAACTAGAAAACAAATACTAGATTAGAAAAGATATTGTACCAATGTTTGTATTATTGAAGTTAACTGTACTGGGGTATGCAAGGGAATATTCTTATAGCTAGAAAATATACACCAAAGCACTTAGGGACAATGAGTCATGATGCACACAACTTACTCTCAGATGATTCAGGAATTTAGATAGATAAAAATGATGAAGCAAATGAGGAACAATGGTAATAGTGGAAGCTGGTTAAAAAGCATGTGGGTATTCTTTGTGATGCTGTATTTTTGCAATTTTTCTAAGTTTGAAAATTACTTCCAAATTAAAACCTGATTTTTAAATATACTTTTATTGGTGCATTGTAATTATAGATCATAATGAGGTATAGAGTGATAGGAATACATATGCACACAACACTTGGTGTGGTTCTGTCCAGCTCCTACCCTGCTCCCTTCTCTAGCCCATACATGTTATTAAGATTGGTGGGACTTTGGGAGGCCGAGACCGGAGGATCCGGGTTCGCTGCCAGCCTCAGCGCTCTCTCTCTCTCTCTCTCTCTCTCTCTCTCTCTCTCTTTCTCTCCATCTCTACTTAGTGAGGCCCTCCGCAACTTCGTGAGACCCGGTTTCAAAATAAAGTATAAAAAATAGGGCCGGGGGCGTAGCGCGGAGGTAGAACGCCCCTGAGTTCAATCCCCGGTACCGCAAAAAAAAAAAAAAAGATTGGTGTTGACAATTTCTGACATACTCATAGTATTATTTGAATTGTTTCCTTCATCAAGTCTCCCCCCTACCTCCCTTCCTTAATTCCCTTCCACTGTTCTACTGGAATCTCTCCTCATTTATCTGAAGTCTCCATTATTTCCCAATTTCTCTCTAGCTTCCACATACAAGAGAAAACATATAACCCTTCACCTTCTGAGACTGGCTAATCTCACTCATCATAACATTCTTTAGTTCCATACATTTTCCTGTAAATGGTATAATTTTGTTCTTCATGGTTGAGTAAAATTCCATTGTGTGTCTATACCACAGTTTTGTAACCACCATACCACTTCAGGGTAACTTTCCAAAAGAATTGAAGTCAGAATATTATAGTGATACATGCATATCCATGGGTTTTTATATACTTTTATTGGTGCATTATAGTCTCACATCATAATGTAGTTCATAGTGATAGTGACATACATGCACACAACACTTAGTGGACTTTCCCCAGGCTCCCTCCCTATTCTCTCCCATTCCCCATATAGGGTCTTGAGATTGGCATTGGTATTCTCACATATGTACATAATGTTGATGGAAGTAATTCCTTCATTGATTCTCCCTCTCCCCTCTCCTTCTCCTAGACCACCTCCCTGGCTCCACCGAAGTTTCTGCTCCATTATCTGAAGTCCCTCTGGTATCTCGATTACTCCCTAGCTTCCACATATGAGAGAAAACATATAATCCTTCACTTTTTGTGACTGGCTAATCTCACTTAACATAATGATCTCCAGTCCATCCATTTTCCTGCAAATAACATTATTTTGTTCTTCTTTCTGCTGAGTAGAATTCAATTATGTGTATATCCCATAATTTTGTAATTCATTCATCTGTTGATGGACACTTTGGTTGGTTCCATAGCAGCACAGTTCACAATAGCCAAATTATGGAACCAGCCTAGGTGTCCATCAACAGATGAATGGATTACAAAAGCTAAATTTTAATTCCACATATTTTTAGTACTGGGGATTGAACCCAGGGCCTCATGAATTCTAAGCACCTGTTCTACCACTGAGCTATATCCCAGTCCTTAAAACACTAATTTAGGAAAATGTATGGAATATTCTTCAAGGGGCTAGATGATTCCCCATTGTTAAAATACTTGCATTTTGTGCTAAATATGCAAATAACAATTTAAGGTTGTTATTCAAACCTGCTGACATTTATGGAGTGCCTACTATGTGCTAGAGTTAGTCACATGTAATGTCTTATTTAATAACCTCCCAAACACTATGCTATTCATTACTGATCCCACTTTACTGGTGAAGAAACAGGTCCAGAGAGGTTTAGTGACTTGTTTAATGCTAATGGACCATGATGTGACAGAACTCAGCTCCTCTACCTCCAGGTCTCTTGCTCTTTACACAACACCACAGCTGCTTCCAGTTATAAATGGACGATTTCAACATTTTTGAACATAGAAATCTTTATTAGAAGCCAAAAGATTAGTGAGAGGGGTTTTTCCTTCTCTACTTCCACTAATGATTATAGCCTTGAGCCCCAAGGAGCCCAAGAAGGAGGATAAGACTAAAGGAACAGTGTTTCTGTTTTCGTTTGATAAATGAAATTAGCATTCATGTGGACAGGAAAGATGGAATTGTTAATATCTTCGCTTGGGTTTATTATATATAGTATATCTATATGCCTTGGCTATACTTAGGAGGTATTCAAGACAAGCAGCCTCATCTGAAAATGACGTCCTGGTTTCTGTCACTCTGCCTACTGACAAGAGTAGAGAAGACTAGGCATATTGCAAGATTTTATTATAACATAACAAGCATATAAAATTAGTTACATGTCTATTGAAGCATCCTTTATGATAGGATGGACATCAGTCAACCAGTATATTTATCTAATGTCTTTTTTTTTCATGGAAGAGATGGGGTCTTGTTATATTGCCCAGGCTGGCCTGGCACTCTTGGGCTCAGGCAATCATCCTGTCTCAGACTTCTGAGCAGCACACATCACCGTGTCAGACTCTGAATGTCGTTAATGTTTGTAGCAATCTCCCAGGTACAGCGGGAGTCTTGAAGCTGGTCAGCAGAGGGATATTAAAGGTGTTGGAGGCAATAAGTTACATAATGAAAGTGGTATCTGTAGATGCCCAGGTAGGAGTGTGCAGAATGGAATAAACATGGGTTCTCAAACTTGTCTGCACATTAAAATCATCTGGGCAGCTTTACAAAATGTGGATACCTGGCTCCTGACCCCAGCAATTCTGATTTAATGGTATGGAATATAGCCTGGGCCTTCAGATTGTAAGACAATCCCCAGGTATTCCTAATGGCAAAGTTTGAGAACCAATGCAATGAAAGAAGGAGCAATACCAGCATGGAGACTGGTGCAAAGGCTATACTAACATAAGCATAAGATCTCCCGTCCTGGAGTGGCTGGCAAAGGGAATAGAGAAGAAGGTTTGGATACTTTAGGGGAAGAACTTACTGAACTTCAGGATAGGCTGAACACAGAATAAAAGAGAAGATCTAAAGACAACAGCAAGATCCAGATTCAATATCTTGTTTTTGGTAAGCACCCAATTAGTATTTGCTGCAATAAACTGAATGTATAATTATCTAGAGACTTGTACTCTAGTAGCAGAAATCTGGATTTGGGGGTAAAGGGAGTCAGTGTGGGAGTTAGAGGAGGATTTTGTTCCAAGGCCAAGTATGAGATGGTAGCAAATTATACAAGCCATCAGTCAGTTTTGAGTAATGGGACTGGAATTTTGAGACAAAATCAGGGCATGAGGGCTCACACTTGTAATCCCAGTACTTGGGAGGCTGAGACAGTAGGATGGCAGGTTCGAGGACAGCCTCAGCAAATTAGTGAGGCTCTCAGCAACTTGGTGAGACCATTTTGAAATAAAAAATAAAACAGGGTTAGGGGTGTAGTTCCGAGGTAAAATGCTCCTGGGTTCAATCCCCAGTACTGCAAAAAGGAAAAAAAAATAGGGCTGAAAACCATCTTCAGAGAGGATGGGTGAAATCTTGATAGTAGATGATATCACCTCTGAAAAGGAATATAGAAATAAGAAAAGCTTGATAATAAAGCCTGAGGGAAGGCAGGATCATGCTTTTGTTGGTGTGCCTTTTACCTACCCGAAGGTCTTGAGAGATTCGAAACATACGACAAGAAGAGAAGAGACACCCAGCTATCCCAAGAAGTAGAGGACAGGTCTTTCTCTTCAAGCAGATTGCAATTCAGTTGTACAGACAAGCCATGGCATGAACTGTATTGGTTAGTAGAGCTGTCCATGCTAAATGTGACTAGTCCTTGATATGGCCATGGGAAGGGCAGCAAAATTGAGATGGACAGTGACTAGGTAGACATTTTGTTTTGAGATTGGAAGGAAGGATGAAGGATGAATTCAGAGATAGAGAGGATTAGTTTTGTCCATCTTACAAAGCAGGGCCCATGCCTCGGATCTTCTCTGTGACTGAATACTTCAGCCCACTCCCTACTCCTCCTCTCCACAGGTCCCTTAATACATTTCTTCCTTTGAAGCCAGATCATCCCTGACTCACCAGACATACACAGCAATCCCCTTAATTTGCTATAGCCTAAGATACCATGGGGGAATATTTAAGAAAATATTGCTGACGTCTGAGTGGTTGATTTCTTTAAAGGAGTGTAAATCAGATGGTTAAAATGGGGAAAAAGACATTAGGTGGGTTTAGTCCATCTCAGAAAGACCTGAGAGTCTTTCTTTGGGGTTCATTCATTTAAATGAATGAATGTTTTCCGTATGGTGTACCCGCATAAGATGTGGGAGAACAATCACTCAACATCACAGTGTTGCCATCATGGGACAGGCCTCATGGTGCCTCTCAAAATAATTTTAAGTTGCCAGCCTATGGTGCAGGCACAACTTGAGACATGCCAAAGCTTACTGAATCCACTCATTATTTGTTTAGTGGCCCACCATTTGTTTGACATTATGTAGACACAAGGCTCTATTGAATGTGGAGAGTGTGTTAGCTGGTAGGGTCATAACTGGGGCCTTGGAATTACAATCCAAACAACCTGTCACACATTTCAGTCACACGTAACAGCAATATAATTCTGTTGCTTTGGAAATAGTTAAAAGCTAGTTTTACAATAAGAAGACAAGTTCTTGAAAACAGGGATGGGTGGGGTTGGGGTGTGATTGACAGGCTGTCATTAGTATTTGACAGATATTCATGATTGTTTTTTCTAACAGGAAAATGGGTGATTCTTAAAAGCAGTTTCAGATTCTTCTGTTTTTCTTTTTTTTTTTTTAAAGAAAGCACCTTTCTTCAACTTTTCTGGGTAGTGTCAGTAAATGAGCTGTAGCCTCTCACATCATGCACATTACCTCACAGCCTGCAACTGCCACCGTAATATATCACAAACATTTGAATATGGGAAGGGGAATGGCCAGAAATAACCATTTAGGTCATATGGGTTCTCAGATGCATCTGTTTACGCACAGAGGGTCCTACAAAAGACTGTTTTATTTCAGGGACTATTTTACCCTGATGACAAACTGTAAGTCAGTGAGTCATTTTCATGGTCTGACATTTTGCTGTAAAAGTGCTCAAGAGGGGGTGTGCAATTTTAACAGGCTGTCTGTGTCCTGAAGCAAGTTGCAGACATCTCATGTGACATGCCAGAGGTTATATTGGATGATGGACCTTTACGAGACTGGGTTAAAATGGAAACTTGCTTGTTCCAATGCTCTTTCGATTGCCTTGCTATAGACTTGAATGCTAGTCTCAATAATAGGTGATTGAAACACTACAGAACAGGATCAGTATAATCTAGTCATAATGCCTGTAATATTATAGCTCAATATTGCCACAGTTCATTTTCCCCTGAATCAAACTTCTTCTGCATATATCTCTAGATACCCATTGATGCGCTTAATATATTTTCAAAAAGAATTCAGAAAGTCCTCAAGTTGAGTGTCAGTTTTTTGAACTCAGAAAAACTTTCCCATATAAACAATGTTATAAATTATGGGGAGCCTGGCGTGGTGGCGCACGCTTGTAATCCCAGTACTTTGGGAGGCAGAGACCGGAGGATTCGGGTTCGTGGCCAGCCTCAGCGCTCTCTCTCTCTCTCTCCCTGTCTCTCTCTCTCTCTGTCTACTTAGTCAGGCCCTCTGCAACTTTGTGAGACCCGGTTTCAAAATAAAGTATAAAAAACTAGGGCTGGGGTGTAGCGCAGAGGTAGAACGCCCCTGGGTTCAATCCCTGGTACCGCAAAAAATAAATAAATAAATAAATAAATTATGGGGATGGTAAAGCCTTGGGTTCAATTTCCAGAGGTGCACATGCGTGTGCGCGTGTGCGCACGCGCACACACACACACACACACACACACACAAATAAATAAATAAATAAATAAATAAATAAAATATAAATAAGCTAATTATGGGCATAATCCCAAACCAGTCTACCCAAGGCAACTTAACATATAATGTGCTTGAGGTAAAGTATTTTTACATCATATATAACATGAAAAGCAAAGGTCAGTTTTAACATAAGAAGATGAGGATAAACTCCCCTTTCTTGTATGACACTGTCCAGTGCTGCCCCTACCCCAACACTGGATCCTTTCTCAGGCACTGTGGGCTCTAAGACAGAAGTGGGCTCTTCAGGGACAGGGAAGGGAAAGGAAGACAGAGACTTTTAGGCTTTGGGGCCTGGCCACCCCTTTTCTTTAACATTTTCAGGCATTGGCCTGCCTGATTCCCTGACAACATAAAGCTTCTTTAAATTTTTTTATCAGTGCATTATAATTATACATAATAGCAGTATTCATTATAACATATTTATATATGCATATAATATAATGTCAAATTAATTCCCCAGTACTTCCCCTTTCCCTCCCTTCCTCCTTCCTGTTGACACCCTTCCTCTACTCTACTTCTCTCCTTTCTATTTTTATGAGATACCCTCCCCCACTTTTTTCTACATATGAGAGAAAACATATGACCCTTAACTCTCTGAATCTGGCTTATTTTGCTTAACACAGTGCTCTCAAGTTCTATCCATTTTCCTGCAAATGACATGATTTTGTTCTTCTTTATGGCTGAATAAAACCATAGAGCTTATTTAAGGGTTTTTTGCTTTTTAAGAAGTTATAATTATTAACTTATATTAATTGATTAATTGTACAGATTAATGTGTTTCTCTATGACTTTTTATACATGCATATATCATGATTTGTTTGCATCCACCCTCTCTAATACCCTAACTTGCCTTCTATTCTTCCCCCCTCCCACCCTGTCTTCTTCCTTACTTATTAGTCCCTCTTCTACTTTCATGTCATCTCTTTTTTTTAGATTTCACATATGAGAGAAAACATGTAATGCTTATCTTTCCATGTATGGCTTACTTCATTTAACATGATAAACTCCCCTTCCATCCATTTTCCTGAAAATGACAGGAAAGAAGAATGAAATCATTCTTCTTTATGGCTGAATAATACTCCATTGCACATATACATATATATGTATAATATGTATATATATATGTATATATGTATAATATGTATATATATATATATATATATATATATATATATATATATATATACACAATACTTTTCTATACTCATTTATTTGTTGATGGGCACCTAGGCTGATTCCATATCTTGGCAACTGTGGATAGTGCCATAAGAAAGATAGTTAAGCAGATATCTATTTTGGATTCTGACTTTGTTCTCCTTAGTTATATACATTGGAGTGGTATGATTTTTCTTTTTAAGTTTAGAATTTTCATTCATGGCAATAGTGAAAAGGGGGTAAAAATTCTCAGGTCTGTGCTTCCACTGTTGTACATTCATTTACTGACTCAACAACTATGGACTGACCAAATCCTAGGTAGAAGGCACTGTGTTCTGAACTCTGGGGATGTAATCGTGAATGAGCCCTTCAGGTCCTCCCAGTCTACCGAGGGATGAAGACATAAAACAAATGATTGCAAGACAGTGTGCTACCTACAGTTGTAAGAATGTTCTAGCAGGCAGAGTAGTTGGACAAAAGAGGCAGTGTTCTCCTTGGCCAGAAAAGCTCCACAGAGCAGACACTAAGCCCAGTTGTAAAGGATGGGGTGTTCGGCAGGCAGACAAGATATTTTAGGCAGAGACAAGAATTATGAAATAGCATATTCTGAAAAATAAGAGCAACTTGGTATGACTTGATCAGAATTACAAAACGGGGCAGTGTGAGGAGGTGGACCTAGATAGGGGATTTAGGTCAAGAGCCCTGAATGTCAGGCTGAAGACTTAGCATATTATCCTCTATTAATTAATAGAGAATACTGTGGTCAGATTCACCATTTTAACTACAGTGTGGAAAATAGATTGAAGGGGAGGAAAAAAGAGGCACAGACTTTATATTGTGGTAGTACTAGGGATTAAACCAAGGGGGACTCTGTCACTAAGCTGTATCCCCTGCCCTTTTAATTTTTTTTAAGTTTGACACAGGGTTTTGTTAGTTGCTGAGGCTGGCCTTGAACCTGCAATCCTGTCTCAGCCTCCTAAGTACTGGTATTATGGGTGTGTGCCACTGGGCCCAGCTTGAATAGAGACTTTTAAGAAGCACACAAGAAAGAGAGATTTTTTATTTAGTTACTTTAATTGTAATAATTTTACTTGTAAAATACACATACCATCAAATTCACCATCTTAAGAGTGCAGTTCAGTAATGGTAAGTACATTTGCATCATGCAGACAATCTCCAGAACTTTTTTCATCCTATAGTGTTAAAACTCTGTACCCATTCAATACTAACTTCCCATTTCCTCCTCTCCACATATCCTGACAACCACCTTCTACTGACTATCTCTATGAAGTGTCTCATATAAGTGTAATCACAGTACTGGGGTGTTTTTTTGTATGCATGGCTGGATGATTTATTAATTTTAATTTTCAAAAGAAAGGTAATTCATGTTTGTGGTTTAAAAAACTCCAAATATCACCAAAATGTGTAAAACAATAAACAAAAGAGAAAATAGGAAAAAAAGGGGACTTTACATAAATGAGGGGGGTGACCAGTAGAATAGTGAAAGGGGACTGGGGGAGGGAGATGGGAAGGGGAAAAGGAGAAGTGAGGAAGGAAATAGCTCAAATAATGTTATATCCATTTATGAGGGTACCACTATCAATCTCACTAACATGTGTGGGGAAGGAGGAGTGGGAGTGGGGTAAGATGTGGGGGGAAATACACCAAGTACTGTGCGCATGTATGTTTGTATCACTTTGAACCTCACTATGATGTATAACCACAATGTGCCAATAAAAGTATATAAAAAAGAAAAGCAAAAGCATATAATGGATGGCAGATTTTGGATTGATGATTTCCGCCAAAAGGTTTAATTAAATTTAAAATCCTTAATTAAAAATTCTTTAAGACCATCTGTACAGAATCTGCATACCACTTTCTACTTCTCACTGCATTTCCATAAATGATTGAGGCTTCGATGTCCAAGATTGATGATACCTTTTATCCATGACTTCCTAGACTGTATTTTCTCTTGCTCTGAAAGACATACAAATTGGTATAAATTTGGAAGGAAGATGAGAAGACTACCTTGCAGACCAAGTGGATACAACGTGAATACCAGTTCAGACACTTTACTGTTTGTAACAGTCCTGAAGTCTTCCACAGACTCACCAACTCTGTATTTCATTAAGGACTAGAACAATGTGAGATTATCAGTCTGGTTAGCAATAATGTATTATCCTGCAATGTTTTTGCTTGATTGAATAGATCATCTCATTCTGTTCATATTTAGAAGTAGCATCATTTCAATGAAGAACTCCAGAAATGTCAGTTCAACCTTCTGAAAATCAGATTTCTCATCTTGTAAGGAATCTGGGTGTGGCAAAGGTTCACACCATGATCACCAAAAATATACCATATATTGCCTACTATTTTTAGGTTTCATGGGCTATTACTAATATTCAATATGAGGCCTGGGGCATAATGGTAAGAACACAAACCTCAGAATCAGATAGACCTAGGTTTAAATTTCATTTCTGCTAATGACTATTTCTATTATCATAACAAATTATTTAAAATAAAGTGTCAATAGCTATCTAAATAGGGTTATTGTTACATAATGCATACAAAATACCTGGCATTATACCAGGCACACAGTAATAATGATAGAGCAGTTAGCTGAACATTTAATATGTTCTCATTGTGTTAAGCACCTGATATGCAGCATATAATTTAAAAATCCACCATTGTTTTGTGCATAGACCATCAGAACTCTAGATTTGATCATGAACATGTCACAAATTAGGGCTATGATACCATCTATTGCCTTGAAATTAGACTCTCTCAAAACAATTACGCAAATATGCATCCTTACGCAAATGTTTTGCTTCCTATTTTTCCTTGACTATTAAATCTCCAATTGTGGCCCAAATTCATCTGCTGGGTCTGCAGAGCTTATCTTTAACATTTTTTTTTTTTGCGGTACCAGGGATTGAACCCAGGGGCATTCTACCTCTGAGCTACACCCCCGGCCTTATTTTTTATCTTTTATTTTGAAACCAGGTCTCACTAAGTTGCGGAGGGCCTCACTAAGTAGCTGAGGCTGGCCACAAACCCGGATCCTCCGGTCTCAGCCTCCCAAAGTACTGGGATTACAAGCGTGCGCCACCACGCCTGACTCAACATTTTATTGATTAAAATAGTTCTTTTTTGTACATGACTTCCAGAGTTTTGAGCCATGACTCTGTTTTTATAGCTGCTACAGCAAAATATGCGAGTAGCTGTACTACCCCATTCTCTCTCTCTTTCACTTCTCTCTTTTCTGGTATTGGGGATTGAACCCAGGAGCATTCTACATCTGAGTTACAGCACCAGCCCTATTTTATTTTATTTTTAAATTTTGAAACAGGGTCCCACTAAGATGCAGAGGGCCTCAGTAAGTTGCTAAGGCTGTCCTCTTGTAGTAATATATTTAGTTTTTTCTGTCCAGTACCTCCACTTTTGGGGGGGAACTTTTCCTCCTGCCAATCATGTGATTCTGGAGGGGCAGCTGCTAATCACAGCACCCTACTTCACTGGTCACAGGGACAGGCTTCTGACTCAAGCCCATACATGCGTATAACTCTATTCCTTTAACTATACTGATTGTTCTGGGTTGATCATGTGACCAAGATTAGCCAATCAATATCTTTCCCTGAGTATTTTGATTTTGAGCTAGAGAAAAATGGCCTTGCTTATTAGGTCATAAATCAAGAAGCAGAAAGGAAGCTACAACAAGTCATCCTCCCTGCAACATGGAAGAAAACCTACCTTAGTAGAAGAGAATGAGGTTAACAAACAAAGGAAGACAAAGACGAAAGATGGACAGATATTCTTTAAATATTTTTTGGTTGTGCTGACGAGGGAACCCAGTGTTTCCTGCATGCTAGGCAAGCACTCTACCACTGAGCCACACTCATGGCCTCCCCCCAGAGACATTTTGAGGTGGGGTACGGGGGATTGAACCCAGGGGAATTCTACCTCTGAACTATACCCCCAGCCATTTTACTTATTTGTTCTTGAAACAGGGTCTTGCTGAGAGTCTATGTTGCTGAGGCTGTCCTCAAACCTGTGTTCCCCCTGTCTCAGCCTCCCAAGTACTGGGATTACAGGCATGTGCCACCATGCCCAGCTTCTTCTTCTTTTTTTTTTTTTTTTTTGATGTACTTGAGATAGAAATTAGCGGAGCTCTACTGCTGAGTTACATAACCAGCCCTTCTTATTTTGATACAGGATCTCATTTTTCCAGGATGGCCTGGAACCTGCACTCCTCCTGCCTCAGCCTTTCAAGTTGCAGGTGTATGCTACCATGCCCATTCCAAACAGAGATATTCTTAATGGCATCATTTGAATGTTTGGTTCAGATATTCCAGATTTTCCTTGGACTTACCAGTTATATATACCAATCATTTCCTGTTTTTTTTTACATCAAGTGACTTTGATTTGGGTGTCTGTCCTTTGCAAATGTACTTTTCATAACTATTCTTGTCAAACTGCTTACCTTCATCCAGTTACCTGGCTCTTTCCATACCTCAGATATATTCTATGTTCCATAAACTTCTCCTTTTGTGTAAACAGAACAATACTTTATACCTGGCTCTTTGTGGCCCAGTACAATCAATCTAGCAGTATGAAACTCCAACTGATACTAGAACAGAGATCATGGGAATAGCAATCCAGTGAAGAAATTGATTTTCAACATCAGGGTTGTGTGGTCAGAATGGATAGGATTTACAGTGAAACAATGGGGCATCCTAAAAGGAAACATGTTATAATAATAAGGACATCCAGATGTGGAAGATGTTCACAAAATGCGAATAAAGTTAAAATTGAGATGAGTGTGTTTTTTCAGCTTTTGGGCTTCCTCTAGCTTTTCTAGTTATCTCTAGTTAATTATTTGCTGATTTACCACTAGATATATCTAGTTACCCAGAGTTATTCAAATAAGAAATGATATTAGTATTGAGTGGAGTGTGTGATCTGATCCTCTAGGCTTACTCCTGCTATTTACTTGTCTCTGGTATCTAGCTACTAGTTAGCTTGTTACTAGTTACTAATTATATGTCTCTAGTGTTCTATAGTTCTCAGTTGCTATTCTAACAATAAGTTCGATTTGAAGTCAGGAATGGTAGCACACCTGTAATCCAGCTACTTAGGAGGCTGAGGAAGGAGGATCACAAGTTTGAAGCTGGCTTGGGCAACTTTTGAGACCCTGCCTCAGAATAAAAAATAAAAGGACTGGGGATGTAGCTCAGTGGTACAGCACTATTCTAGCATGTGGGAGACCCTGTGTTCAATCCCTGGTCCCCCCCCCACACAATAAGTTAGGTTTGAGGGGAATGATATTTTTAGCTTTTTAGTTCACTCTAGTTATTCTATTCATTGCTACTTAACTAGTTCCACATAGCTATCAAAAATTATTCAGGCAAGAAATAAAAATTTAGGCTTGAGAAAAAATATTGATGAGCCTTTTGGCTTATTACAATAATTCTGATTGTCTAATTTGCTTGTTACTAATTAGCTTTATGCTGTACTTTCTACTTTTCTTTAGTGCTCACTCATGTTTCTAATATAAAATCAGTTAACTATGAGAGGATTTAAAAAAAATTTGCTTCTTGGCTTTCTCTAGTTGTCTCTAGTTATCTCTAATAAACAAGTTACCTAGTTAAGACTAATTACATCTAACTATCAATAGTTGTTCACTGAACCTATTTTCTTAGGGACACAGCTGAACTTTTCCCAGTTTTCCTTTACTTAAGTGGGGCCACATGGCTGGTTGTCCCATATAGAATGTGAGCAGAGGTGATGTGTGTCTTCTAGATTGAGGCAGGTAAGAGAGAATGTGTTCTCCACACACTCTCTCTTTCCCCTCCATGATGAGCTTAGAGAATCGTGCATTGATGGTGGTAGCATTACAAGACTGAAGGAGTTTGGGTCCCTGAATGACTGATTTGAGCAGGGGCCCCTCTGCCTGCTCCTGTCCACATTGGACTTTGACTTGGGTGAATAAAGTAAGTTTACTGAAATCTTGAGGTGGGCAAGAGCACTTAGCCTGTTTCAACAAACACACCCTATCATAGCTTTTATTTATTTATCTATTATTTTGTAATACTGGGGATTGAATCCAGGGGCATTCTACCTCTGAGCTATATCTCCAGCCCAATTTTATTTATTTTTTATTTTGAAACAGGGTCTAAGTTGTGGTAGACCTCACTAAGTCACCACCGGCTGACCTCAAACCTGCGATCCTCTTGTCTCAGCCTCCCAAGTACTGGAATTACAGGTGTATGCCACTGCACCCAGTTTCATAGTACTTATATCATATTCTACTGTACACTGCATATTTTCTGTCTCCTACATTTGACTGTGGGTTCCTTGAGGGTGAGTCCAGTGTAGTATTTATTCATTATTGCATCCCTGGTGTTTAGTGCAGTGTTCAGTATACAGTAATTACAAGAATAGGTATTTCTGAATGAATACTGTAAATGGATGTATGTGTGCTGACAGAATTCTCCTTATGGTCTCACCAATAAG
>PVJS01050250.1:0-14384 GCA_004027185.1 Glis glis | reverse complement strand
GGAGAAAACAACCTAAGACAGGCACAGTCATCTGCGCCACAACTGGATAGTTGATGGCTTTATTTAAAAAAATAAAAAAGGGGGAATTGTTGGGAGCTATTTCCTTGGTTTAGAGTTGTAAATATAGCCCTGAGAGGTACAAGCTCAACCAAAGGTGCAGGTTGAGACCTGCTGATAAGTGTGCTGTGTTTTTCACAACCGCTAAATGTTCTCAGAGGAGAGACTTGACCCGGGAAGGGGGGAGGAGGTTGTCTGGGAACATTCTGTTTGCCCAGACAAATGTTAACATTGTATGGTGAAAAGACCTTGTATCTTTTTCTGATGCTCTAGGAAGGTATATAAGGACTGGGCTAAATAAAGTCAGGCGGCAGTATTAACTGTGAGCCTTCAACCTCAAACTTGTGTCCCTGTGTGATCAATCCCGACACCCTCCGCAGAGACTCGGTCCAGGCTGCGCGGGCGCAACAGTATATATAACAATTTTCAATAGACATCAGTTAAAATAAGACTAGACTTGGTAGTTGAATTCTTTAAGAAGTACATTTAGCAAAAAAAAAAAGTAAAGAAAAGAAAAAGACACCATGTCACCATGTAGGGAATCATAGTTCAGAACTCAGCTCATCTGTGTCACTAACCAGCTGTGTGACTCTGACCCACAAAACTAATTTAACTCCCCTCTGTGTATTCTTCCTGCTCTAACATTACATCATCTCCAGGATCCATCATTGACAGTTACCATCCCCAGAAGGACAGGATATATGAAGACTCCCTTTCAATGACATATGGCTGGTATAGATAGGAATTTGATAGAGTAGACAATCTTTTGAAATATAAAAAATGAACTGGTAAGGAATATGAAGTCTAGAGGTACAAAGAATACATAAGTAGGTGAAAGACATTTGATGGGTTCCTTAAAGTGAAATACATACTAGAAATCCTGGTACTCATTTACTCCAGATAAAGGGTTTCTTTTGTTATTATGATTTCTTGTTCATTTGTTTGATATGTCAGCTCTAGCTTCCTCAATGATATAAATATTTATGGCTCTGCATCCCTGCTTTAGATTTCTATCAGGCACGGCCTTTCTGACAACTTGTTCCTCTAGTTCCATAATAATTTTGATCAGTAATTTGGGGTTTCTCCCAAAATGTAGTTTTAAGAACGATAAGAAAAATTGTTATACCTGATATTGGGGTTATCTTCCATCTTCAAAGTTAGAAGGTGCATTTCATATAATCTAGTAAACCTGGGATTTAGGAATTTAGGAAAGGGTTCATGAAAACTAGTAGTTAATTTACCTCTCTAGAACTTATAAAAATAACGGTACCTTAGTTATTCTTCATGATGCTGTAATAGGAATAAAAGTAAGACTAGCAAAGTTGGAAAATGCGGTATATAGATATCAACAATGTCATTGTAATTTAGACAAAAGCATAAAAGTAAGGTACTATCTCCATATATATTCTAATGTGCTGAATTGTCATATGGAAAAGTTACAAAATCTGATGTCCTGAAGGAGGAACATCATGAACATGCTTCTTCATCATATGGAATTATATTTTTAGAGTGAATCAAATGGGACTTTAGGTCCTGAATTAATTGGCCTTGCACCACTGTGTTCTATTACTCAATATTACTCTCTTATTAGTGTTAAGCTGTAGTAGGAAGTCTGATCCATGGCTCAGCAGCAGCTTCATCACCTGGGAACTTGTTATAAATGCAAATTCCTGGGGCCCATTCCAGACCCACAGAATCAGAAACTGGAGAAGGGACCCTGTAATCTGTTTACACAAACCTTTCTGTGATTCTGATGACATTAGAGTCTGAGAATCGCAGCTGTAGACAAACACACTGATTTTTGCCTAAATCCGCGTGACTGAAAAAAAATCAATAAAGCATCTATGTAAAAATATACTTTACTCTTCTCCATATATGTCTAAGGATAAAACCTTATATAGCAAAAACAAGCAATCAGATAAACACAAAAATCAGTGAGATTAAAAATTACGCATTTGGAAGCAGTGATTCTTCTGATTCTGTTTACTGAAAATTGTTGCTTATAGTATGAGACCTGTAACTAACCTGTGACTCCTTCTTCTGTGATCTTTGATGAAATAAATTGTTTAAGATTTATTTATCTTATACTTCCACAGGCAACTGGTTTAGAATCAAAGTATGGCAATCATCTTTGGATAAGGGAGATCATGTAGTTCTAATGTTCTTTTTCCTTCTTTATATACCTTCATTTCTAATCAACTAGTTTACATGCTAGCTATAGAGATTGGAAAGAAGGCATTTATTAAATCCAAATTCAAATAAATGTTAGGTGGTTAGAATTAGTACTTAAAAATAGAGGTGAAAGGCCATTTGGTATCTTCATTAAAATTAACTAAAAGCAAGGGAATTGTCTACAGAAATAAATCATATAAGCCTACAAAAAATATATCCAAATTACATAATAATTTAACTCCACTTCTTACTGATTTGCTATTTTAGGTACAGGAGACAATTTTGGAAAGATCAGAATGATTACCGCATACCAAAGATAATGCTTCAAGCCCTTGATTCAAAATCTTTAATGTTTTCAAACAAACCATAATTAAAAGTCCACCTATTTTCAATTCCAGAAACCATTTCATAATGCAAACTTAATTGGCTATTATTAGCAGGATGAGATTAAGTAGCTTGTTGTGGCCACGATGAGTTTATCTATTATGCTCATAATTAGGACTCCCACAGCCAACAAGTCCAGAGGGGCCCAATACCCACAGTCGACCCCTATTGCCAAGAGCCACTTACACATTCTTAAATCATCAAGGGTCTGCTTGTGCTGCCTCCCCCCATCTTCCTCTTTATATTTTTAATCTACCATGTGGATTAATTTCTTTTCTGGGAACACAAGGGCTAAAGCCTTCATATATGGGCATGTTTGCTTTTCTCAGAAAAATGCCTACTGCTATGAGAAGCGGGAGCTAGGGAATTAGGGGCTAGGAACCTAGATTATTGCAGGATCACCCTGAGACACTGTGAAGTCAGGCAGTCTTCTGAAATGTTAGTCTTTGAGATATACCCTCCCACTTGTCATCATTGTTGCTAATGTTGTTTCTTTGAATTTAAGCAAATTTATATGCACCCCCATATATTTTACCACTTCACCCTTACTTTTAATCCTCCTCTGAGAATAGATAATTAACCCTTCTCATTCTGCATTCAGATGAGAAACTGAGTTACCTGTCTGTTAAAAATACTGAGTTTTTAGGAATTATTTTATACACACCAGCTAGATAAGCTGCAGGGATCGATTTAAATATTATTCCTACATTTTCAAAGGCTACTCTGAATAGCTGTAGTAAGGTTCATCACTCATAAATGATCTGCAAATAGAGACAATGCTAATATTTTTCAGCAGTCAGGAAGCTTCAAAAATCCTGATTCTTAGGCAACATTCAACGGTGTCCAAAGGCAGCCAAGGTAGAGGACATTGTACAGTGACTAATTCCCTGGTAATCCCTTAAAGATAAACAGAACAGAATATCTGGTTGGATTTATTCAGCTTCTATAATCAGTTTTACTTACAAAAGGCAATTTCTTGGATTGTGATAATTCGTGTGTACTTGTTGGGATTAGGACTAATCAATCAACGGAAAAAGAAATGGCAAAATGGCATAGCAGTTGAGTTCAAGAGACTTCTGAATATTGTGCCACCCTGCCCCTATTTTCCAGAGGTCAACTGGTTTTCCCCACTTAGGATCACATCTTCTAGAAGTTCTGCAACTTCTTTTCTATATAATATCAGGCAAGTATGCTAGTCCATAAAATGGAGATATTATTACTACCTGCCTCATAGTGTTGGTAGGTTGAAGGAGGTAATATGTCATTAGCACAGGAAAAGCCAGCATAAAATAAGAGCCGGATAAATATTCGCTGTTATTATCTGCATGAGCCCAAGCCAGACATGTTACATGTTGAGGAAAATACAAAATGGATTTTTATTTTTCATTTCTAGCTACTAAATTCCTATCACTCTCAATTTAACAGGTCAGAAAACTGCATGAGGAGATTTTATTGTTCTATATACAGAAGATGAAGTACTTTCTCTGTTTCTCACATGACAATACCTCTCTGAAAACATAGTCATTTGCCTTGTGTTACAAAAAGAGATCTTTATTTTATTATTATTTTTGGTATTAGGATTGGAACTAGGGGAGTTCTATCTCTGAGCTACAACCCAGCCCTATTTTACTTTTTATTTTGAAACAGGATTTCACTAAATTGCCAAGGGTCTTATTAAGTTGCTGAGGTTGACCTCAAACCTGCGATCCTCCTGTCTTAGCCTCCCAAGTACTGGAATTATAGGTGTGCGCCACCACACCCAGTCCAAAAAGAAATCTTTTTTTATGTACCAATCTATGAATTTATTAACTTATTTTATGTATTATTTATGTATTATTGACATATTAACATATAACAATAGTTTTTAGAAAAATTACATATGATAAGCAGAAATAAAATATTCATTGAAATATATTTGTTAATCACAACTGCAATGTAAAATGCTCTATGATAAAGAGTTCTTTTGATTTGGTCTTTTTTGATTAGTTCCCTTCCTTATACCTAGGGTAACTAATTCTGCAGAGGCAGGTTTGGGAGGTTTCTAAGCAGAGTTTCCTGTGATAGACAAGATGGAGACTTTTGATTTGTCTCTTTTTTTTTTGCAGTACCGGGGATTGAACCCAGGGGCGGAGTTCTACCTCTGCACTACACTCCCAGCCCTATTTTTTATACTTTATTTTGAAACCGGGTCTCATGAAGTTGTGGAGGGCCTCACTAAGTAGAGAGAGAGAAAGAGAGAGAGAGAGAGAGAGAGCGCGCGTGCTGAGGCTGGCAGAGAACCCGGATCCTCCAGTCTCCGCCTCCCAAAATACTGGGATTACAAGCATATGCCACCACACCAGGCTTGATTTGCCTTTTTATTTATTTTTTTTTCTCACTTTATCTTAACAGGATTTGAGTAAAGAAAGCTGATGCCTATGCATATACTCTTTCAAGAGGGGAGCAATAGTAAGTAGAGCAGTGCCTCTTTCTAAGGCAATTCTAAAAATTCTACCGCTTAGATTTAATTATCCATCAGACTACTTCTTTTCATAAACATGAAATAAAATGTCTCAGTGTTGCCACATTCATATGATAATCCAGAAGGGAAAAAAAGGGTAAAATGATTAAAAAAAGAAACTTGAAAAAAGAAGCTCCCCAGGAAACATTTAAGCAATTAATTATACTGTAATATGAAAATGGGTAATCAACAGTAACAAGGTCTACCTCTCTTATTTTTACTTTCATTACACATTGATTTGATCACTTGGGAAGACTCACATTTGACATATCTATCTTCAAAAACTTTATAAATTATTTGATGAATTTTGGTACTTTATAATACCACTGCCAAGATGCCTAGTTAAATTTGCATTTTAAATAAATAATAATTTTAGATAAAAATATTTTTTAAGAATAGGTATGTCTCCACAAATAATTGTTTGGCACATACTTAATATAAACAAAAATTCATTATCTAAAAATCAAAATTAACTGTGCGTCCTGTGTTTTATTTTCTAAACTGGCCACCTTAACTTAAACCACAAGATGACATTTTATGGTTTTGATAAAAGCATTATAAAGGGCTTAAGCAACTGAAAGTAATGCTGCTCATTTGCCCTAAATACATGAAACATGGTGAACTCTTTTGAAACTAGAAAATGTATTCATTTATGATTAAGAGTAGATCCATTCACTAGGCTAAAAGCCACATTCTTATGAACATTCAAGACAAAACTTTACCTTGAAGTACTTTATTTCCTTTGGTTTGTTTGCCAGAATCATGTGAGATAATAAATTAACATATTGATGGTTTTTAAAAATGAATTTGTTGGGTATGTATGATCTATGATTTTTAGTTCACTATGGGTAATCCAATTTATATTTAAGAAAATAATCTACAGCTGATTCCCAGTATATAAGTACTAGAATTATTTCACATTACTCAATGCATGTCTGTTTGGTAAAAGTTATCAGGCAAAATTTAAAAAATAAGCAAAGGAAGCAACTTATATACAGAACTACAGTTTGACTTGCCTTTAAGCAAAAAATATCAAGTATGCATTCTTGAGACTCACTTCTTCATTTTGCAGTATTGTGCTCTCCATTTACAATTAATCCATATTTGTCTTGCATTTTCATCAATAATAAATGAATAACAATAATACCCATGTCATAGAGTGCTTGGCAGAATTAAATAATAATACTTCCTGTGAAACACAAAGATTGGCATAAAACATATTTTAGAAAATATTAAGTGTTCTTTTCATTTTTAACATTGTCAAAGTATGCCTAAATATATTTAGGATATATTTCTTTTCATCAGCTAGCTGAATTCTTGATATTATGGCTTTTTTTAATGCAGTGTGATCAGAGATCTGCCAAGAAAAGGGCAAGCTAATTAGGACCAGCAGTTAGATTCAATAGGTGGAGCATCCTATGTAGTAGAAAAACTTCAGAAATGAGACTGTGACGACTCATTATGTAAGGATTGATTTCAGTAGCTTTATCCACTAACTCCCGATAGTAGACTCTTATCTGTAATTGTTAGGTAAAACCCACCTTGTGACAGTATACATCTGTAAAGTTATTTGGAAGATGTCTTTAGTGCAGAATGATCCACGTAACTGAAAATTAGTCAACAATGGTTGAATCCACATCAAGGAATAAGCACCCTAGAGTTACTAAGTAATTGTTTCACATGATCCTATCTATGCTTTTTTATAGATTCCAGGAACATCATGCTATTCTGACAGTAATTTCAAGTTTTTCTCTTATAAAATATCCGCCTGTCTGAAAAGCTGCTGGCTGTAGTCTGATTTTCCTCCTCTGCTAATCTCTGATGGCCTGCTCCCCTTTGCTCCGTCCATGACTCATATTCTTTTGTGACCACAATGTCCCTTCTTGGCCTCAGGGACTTAGGCACTTTTTGTCAGGAAAAAAATACAATCTTTTCTTATCTACTTCATTAAAAGTTTTATATATATATATATATATATATATATATATATATATAATTGTATTTAAAATTTAGATCCCTATTCCCACACTCTAATAAGCTGTATAATTTTTGTTTAGAATTTTTCTACAAACATACTACAATAAGCTTCTTTTATTTGGAGACAAAATACAGTGACACTACTGGAAGGAATATCACAACATTACATTTTTATCTTAAAGGACATATAGTAATTGTGGAGAAAAGTTAAATTTATAAGCAGAACTTTTACAATTTTTCATCTAAAATGTATTTTAAGATATTTTTAAAATCCAAGAGCTTCTCTATACTTTTCAGAACTATCCAGATACAGTGAACTGCCAAAAGATAACCAGTCTTAAATATGCTTATCCCACTATTAAAAGTTTTAAATAATAATTTTTATCAATAAATTATTTTTATCAATAAAGGCTAAAGAGCCTTTGCACCTGTCCTATATATGCTGAAAACATTTTCAGGCCAGTAATTTTCTCCTTTCTTTGTTCCTTCCTTTCTTCTTATTTATTTCTTTATTTTTGACTGGTGGCTCAGTACAGAAGCATGGTTTTGCATACGACTTTGGGTACGCTTTAGCTACCCTTTGTGATGTGAATCTTTATTTATTCTGAGCATGCTATATTCTCTAATCATGATTTCTGTGTTCTGACCCCGTATTCTTAGCCAAACATAATTATCATTACACTTTTCTTTTTGAGTGGATGAGGATAATTTTGATTCCTGGCGGGAAACACACACACACACACACACACACACACACACAAACACACACACACACACACACACAACTTGATTACTGCTCACAGTCTAGCATTACCAGTCTTAACTCCTTAAATATTTAGTGCCTGCTGTAATGTGGGCGACAGTTTCTAGTGAAGGTGTCTCCTTCCCATAAGATTTCCCCTCCTAATCTCTAACCAACAATTGAAAATTATACAGAAGAGAAATAAACAGTATTTTTTTATCTTTCTAGACAAGTACAAATTCTAAGATTATATAGTAAAATAAAAATGTTAACACTGACAATAGTGACACAATAGTGGGTTGATTGAGCACTTACAAAGTATTATCTCAGGTTACATATATGCATTAGCTGATTTAATCTACAAAACAAGTCCATGGTATATGAACTTATTTTTGGTCCCCATTTGCATTAATCGGTTTTCTGTCACTATGATAAATGACTGAGATAAATAACTTATTGAGAGAAAATGTTTATTTTTATCCATGGTTTTAGAGATTCTAGTCCATGATCAGGTGGAATTATTAATTTTAGGCTTCTGGTAAGTTCTCTAGATCACAATGACAAGGAGCAGGTAGAGGAGCCAAACTGATTGCCTCATAGCTAGGAAGCAGAAAAGAGGAAAAAGAAGAGTCTGGGGTCCCCAAATCCTCTTAAAGAGCATATTTTCACTGTCCTAAGACCTCCCACTAAGGCCGCACCTCTTAAAGTTTCTACCATCTCTCAGTACTGCCAAGTTGGGACCAAGCCATTAACATATGAGCCTTTGGGGGACATTCAAGATCCAAAACCTAGCAGCATTCATAGACTTCCTGAGGTTAACATATCCATTTGCATGTAGTAAAGCCAAGAGTTGAATGCAAACAGTATGGCTCTGGACTCTGTGCATTTTACACCAATGATGTGCCAGTTTCTCATTTAGAATATTTAAACTACTTCTACACTGTCTCAAAGTTACATTTATCCCAAAGAATCACTTTGGAATATAAAAATGGTCATATTTTTTTATCAAGAAAAAGTCTCAATCCTCTCTATTGTTTTTGGTGTTCAACAAAACTTAATGGCACATGTTGTTACACACTTCACTCATTCATTCATTCATTCATTCATTCACTTATGTACTCAAGAAAGATTTATTTTGGGTTCCATGGGAGTAATTCTTTGTTATGCCTGCCACCTGGAAGATTTTAGATTTTATTATTTATTTTTCTGTTAGCATTAAAATTTGCAACAGCTGGTTCAATGAACAGTTTCTACAAGAAACAGTGTTAAAAAGTGCTGGAGATCATAACTGGGGGCCTTACACTTAGTACCAGGTGTGCTGACTGTATTTACTGATCGTTAGATCTCCTTCCCTAGATAGTCCAATCCCTTTGCCTTATGGAAGGAATTTTTTCTTACTCGTTTGCTCCCTGGTTTGTTTTCCTGGTCAATTCTTTTCTCTCTCCATTGCTTTTTTATATGGCCAGGGATATAATAAAGTTTCTATTATAAGCATCAAGGGAAAGTCTTGTATGTATTGTGAGTTTTCTGTGTTTAATAGAGGAGTGAGTATTAGTATAACAGTAAGGTCTTTTCTTCACAGGGACCTGTGTAGTGGCGGAGGATTGGCAATGTTATACAGTCTGTAGTGTGATACTGAGTGTGATAAAGAAAAATGAATTTCGCTGCATTTGGGGATGAAAAACTTACAGCAGGCTTGCAGCAACAGCTCTACCTCCAAAGTACCATGAAAGGACCAGTGTACTGTGGGAACAGAAGCACCTATGATCTGGCCAGGTTTTCATAAGAGATTTTTCAGTCTTGTTGGTTCTTCTGGGTTCAGAGTGAAGACTACATTCTAGTGACACAATGGTTACAAGAGAAGGAGAAAGAGTGTCACAAAGTAGATAATCACCATGACCTACCTTTGTTTAGATTTGTCCAAAACATATTTCATCACAAGAAAGGTCTCATAAACCTTGTCCAAGTCTTGCTTCTATACATGGAGAGAAATAGTTCCCTCAGAATAACTTTTTAGTAGTCCTTGTAGTCTTTATCTTTGTGTGGTCTGCTCATGCCAAAGTGACAATAAATGGCTTACAGAAATGCTTCTTAACATGAATATTCATAAGAATTATCTGGAGAAATCCCTGGACCCCACACCAGAGTTTCTGAAGTAGGGATGACTAAGAATTCACATTTCAAGCAGCTCCTGCATAATATTGGTGATACAGATGCTGCTGGTCTTGGAAGCTCATATCAAATAATACTGCCTTAGAGTCACTGAAAATTTAAAATTGAAGGGGATTTTATGGCACATATACCAGAGGTACGGAACAGTTTAATCAAGAGTCACACAGCTACTTCATTGAAGTTTTGTAATATTTTTAATATACAACTCAATATTCTAATAGCTTTAGCTTCATTGTTCAGACTCAGAAGAGGATACTTCTAAAAGATATACTTGCTTTACATAAATCATTTACAAAATAAATAAGGTCAGCATCAAGCACACCTTTGTCCATTTCACACTTCTAAATATTTTCAGGTCTTAAGTTCAAAACTGTGTTTATAATCAGCAAGAAAAATAGATTGGAAGACACATGCTTTCTTTTTCCAGCTAACATTTTGTCTTCAACGTGAATGTCAGTTATGGCATTATCCAGAACTTTCAGTAGAACCTATTATGCTTGAATATTCTCTCTTTCTCTCCCTCTTTCATTCTGCATAAAATGTTTAAAACTGGTTCCAGCCACACAATTTCATTCCTCTTTGGTACAGTAGGAAAGATTACCAACAAGAAAGTTTCTGTGAACCCTAGGCCCATTGAAAATAAGGCTGTGCATGCAATTTGTACAAAGTAACCATGGGATAATGAAAACCATGTGCAGTTTCTCTCTGATACATAATTCTACACTTGGGGTCTGCAGAATGATCACTTCATGGCAGGGATTAGTTCTGGTGTTGTATTTTATCATGCCTTATCTGCCATTCTCCAAGTTATGGTAGGCACATAGTATTTTCTTTCTTTTCTTTTTGAAATGATTTTTCCCCAAAATGATGTAAATTAAGTTTTAAAAAACAATTTATAGTTTTTTTTAATTTTCTTTAAGTGATGCTAAATACAAATTACTATTGATTTTTTTAAGGAGGGAAAGGTTTCACAAAACAATACTGTTATAGTGCCAGAGAATGGCCTTCTACAGATTGTATAGGACACACTGATGATAAAGTAACCCAAGAACTTTCTATTTAGTTTTTAGAAAGCTAATAGGAAGGGATGGGGAAAAAAAGGAGGGATATAATTTGAAAGACTCTATGAGAAATAATCTATGATATTTTTGAAACTTAAGAAAAATCTAATTAAAAAAACAATATGGGTACGATGACAGATGAAAGGAATTTTAGAGCAGGGAACATTGAAATTCCGAAAGACAAATTACTGTCAAGGAAGGATAATTCTGCCTGGCAGGTAATACTAAAACAGAGCAAAACACGGCGATACATCATTTTAGAGAAAGCATATCAACACAAATGTGGTAAGTTACAAAACTCCTGAGGGATAGATAACTTGCCTACCAATGGGAATACACCAGTTTGCCTGTCTATAGTACAATTTCTTAGGAAGATTTTAATTAGAGCACATATATTTTCTGGATAAGAACATGAAAGAGTCTATGGTAGGTACGGTTTGCATTTACTTTACTTGTTACATTAAGAAACTGTACCTGAAAGGAGGAAATTGATTATAACTCTGACATGTGCCACAAAATATACCTTGATATAAAAACTATGTTTCATGACACAAAACCCAGGATTTTATTCATGGTTTGAGAACTCTAAAAACAATATATAAGGGAGGAAAAAATACTCCTATATAATGTAAGTTCAATGAAGACATATTTAAAAGGACAACTCAAAGTTTGATCATAGACTTAAATGTCTTCAGGTTAAAACACAGTTTCTCACCAGGCATAGTGGCACTCACCAGTACTTGAGAGGCTGAGACAGGAGGATTGCAGGTTTGAGGACAGCCTTGGCAACTTAGCAAGAACCCGTCTTAAAAAATTAAAAAAGAAAACATAAAAAGGACTGGGGGTGTAGCTCAGCGGTATAATGCCCCTAGGTTCAACCCTCAGTAACAAAACAATAACAAAAATACAATTCCTCATTTTTGGATATAAA
This sequence comes from Glis glis, assembly GCA_004027185.1. Lineage (NCBI taxonomy): Eukaryota > Metazoa > Chordata > Mammalia > Rodentia > Gliridae > Glis > Glis glis. The sequence continues at coordinate 2,388 of PVJS01050250.1, read as the reverse complement.
AGGAATATCTTATCTTCTACTTTAAAAGGAGTGATTTTTAAATCAATAAAGGTACTATGTAGTACAGGTTTTTGATAGATTTCATGTATTAAGTAAACAAAGCCATATTAGTTTACTGCACTGCCATAAATATTATGGCTATGGGATGAAAAACTATTGTTTAGATCTAGAATGTTGATTTTTTAAAATTTGACTTTATTGAGGTATGGGCATGTGAAAAGCTGTGTATATTTTCTATCTTTGACCTAATGAGTTTGGAGATATGTCTATACCAGTAAAATCCATCATCATCATTAAAACCATAACTATATCTATCACTTCTAAAATTTTTTCTTTTCCTTTTTTTTGTGAGACACAGTCTTGCCATGTTGTCCAGGTAGGCCTTGAAGTCATGAACCTCCTGGCTAAGCCTCCCAATAGCGGGGATTGTAGGCACAGGTCACCATGCCCAACTGTGTATATATGTAAGACACTTAAGATAGATGCACTTAACAAAATTTAAGTATACAGTACTTATTTGCTAAAGGCATTATGCTGCACAGGTCTCTGGAACTTATTTCTCTCATACAACAAAAACTATATCTTTAGACTAGCACCTCCTCATTTTTCCATCATCTCAGACCCTAGCAACCACCAATTTCTTCTTTGCATCTGTGAGTTTGACTCATATTTTACATATAGGTGTTATCATCATTGTGTTTCTATATCCTGGGTATTGTAAACAATCTTTCAATGAAAATCAGCATACAAGTGTCTCTTCAAGAGTTTGATTTTAATACTTTTGGATAAATACTCAGAAGTGGGAGAAAGGCTTTTCCATAAAGGTTATGGCAACTTACCTTCCTACAAACTGTGTATCAAACTGTGTATCAAGTTTCCTGTTTCTCAGCACCTTGCCAAAATTTCTAATCTTTTGTTGTGCCTTTTTTACACAATAACCATCCTATCAGGTATAATGTGATACCTTATGATTTTGATTTGATTTACATGACAATTAGTGATGCTAACTTGGTATGTCCTCTTTGGAAAATTTTGCACTCAGGTTCTTTCCCCATCTTTAAATTGGTTATTTATTATTTATTTATTTATTTGCTACTGGGTTGTATGGGTTTCTTAAATACTTTGGATAATCGTCTTTTATCAGATATATATTTTGCAAATATTTTCTCCCACTTATCAGTAGATTTTTTATTTGTTGATTATTTCTTTTGTTGTGAAAAAGCTTTTACCTTGAGGTAGCCCCTTATGTTTAACTCAGCTTTTGTTGCTTATGCTTTTGGTATCATGCCCGAAAAATTCACTGATGAGCCCAACACCAAGGAGCTTTTACCAAGTGTTTTCTTCTAAGAGTTTAGATTTCATCACTTACAGTCTTTGATCCATTTATCGTTCATTTTTTTTTACACACTTTAAAAAGGGGGTCTGATTTCAGCCTTTTTCATGCAGAAATCCAATTTTCCTACACCACTTACTGAGAACACTTTCCACTCAACATTGATTATTCTAGGAACTCTTGTCAAAGATTAATTGACTGCAATGAAACATGTTTATTTATGGGTTTCATATTGAGTCCCACGGGTTGATCTATGTGTGTGTGCATGTGTGTGTGTGTGTGTGTGTGTGTGTGTGTGTGTGCGTGCATGCTTATGGTAGTATCATACTGTTTTAATTGTTATTGTTTTGCAATAAAATTTGAAATCAGAAAGTACAGTATTTTTAACATTGTTTTTTTCAAAATTGTATTTACTGTTCAGATTTTCCTGTGGTTTCATGTGTATTTTTATTTTTTTAACATTTATATGAAAAATGATGCAGTAATATTGATAGGGATTGAGTGCAAATTGTAGAAAACTTTGGATAGAATGTATATATATATATATATATATTTTTTTTTTTTTTGCGGTACCAGGGATTAAACCCAGGGGTGTTCTACCTCCGAGCTACACCCCCAGCCCTATTTTTTATACTTTATTTTTGAAACCGGGTCTCACGAAGTAGAATGGATATTTTAATGCTGTTAATTTTTCCAGTTAATGAACATGTGATAACTTTTCATTTATTATTGCATTCTTCAATTTCTTTCATCAATGTTTTAAAGTTCTCAGTGTAAAGCTCTTTTGCTTTCTTGTTTAAATTTATTTCTACGTATTTTCTTTTTTTCTGGTGCTATAATAAATGGTATTTAAAATTTTTCTTTGGACAGCTTGTTGTTAGTTTATTGAAGTGCAACTGATTTTTCTGTTGATTATAAAATATAAATCCTGAAATTTTACTGAAATAATTTATTAGTTTTAACAGGGTTTTTTCATGGAGTCTTAAGAATGTTTTATATGTAAGTTCATGTCATCTGCAAATACGGAATTTTACTTTTTTCTTTTTTTTTTTTTT
>PVJS01050249.1:0-14382 GCA_004027185.1 Glis glis | reverse complement strand
AGGGACACCAAGAGCTGTGTGCATGTATGTTAACACCAAACTGATACTCATTGTGAAGTGAGACTACAATGCACCAATAAAAAAAAAAAAATGAGCATATTTAAATCACTAAAGTTATTTTTATTTTCTTTGGACTATCTTTAGTTCTCATATCTTAAGTTGCTATAAGCCTTTTTAAATACTTTTCCTGTGCACATTATTTATTTTATATACATTTATTGGTGCATCACATCATAATGTAGTTCAGAGTGATAGCAACATACATGCAGGTAGCACTAGGTGAGCTTCCCCAAAGCTCCCTTTTCACTCCATCCACTTCCCCATACATGATATTGAGATTGGCATTGGTATTCTCACACATGTACATAAAGTCAATGGAAGTGCCTCCTTTTTTAATTCTCCCTCCCCTCCCTATCCTCTTTTAGACCACTACCCTAACTCCACTGGTGTTTTTCCTCCATTATCTAAAATCCCGCCTGTATCCCATTAACTCCCTGGGTCCAGGATATTAGAGAAAACCTGTGACCTTTCACTTTCTGTGACTGGCTAATCTTACTTAACACAATGTTCTCCAGGTCCATCCATTTTTCTGCAAATGACATATTTTTTCTTCTTTTTTGCTGTGTAGTATTCCATTGTGTGTATATCCCATAATTTTGTAATCCATTCATCTGTTGATGGACACGTAGTTTGGTTCCATAATCTGGCTATTGTGAATTGTGTTGCTATAAACATGGATATGCATGTATAACTATAATATTCTGATTTCAGTCCCATTGGAAAGATACCCAGGAATGGTATAGCTGAATCATATGGTGGATCCGTTCCCAGTTTTCTGAAGAATTGCCACACTGATCTCCATAGCAACTGCACTAATTTGCAATCCCACCAACAGTGTAGAAGAGTTCCTATTTCCCCATATTCTCATCAGCATTAATTGTTGTTTGATTTCTTGATGATTGCCATTCTAACTGGGGTTAGATGGCATCTCAGTGTAGTTTTGATTTGCATCTCCCTGATTGCTAATGATATTGAACTTTTTTTCATGTATTTATTGACCATTTGTGTTTCTTCTTCTCTGAAGTGCCTATTTAGTTCACTTGCCCATTTTGATTAGGTTATTTATTTTTTAGTGGTAAGTTTCTTAAGTTCTAGTTTATAGTCTAGATATCAGTCCTCTATCAGAGGAGTAGATGGCAAAGATCTTCTCTGATTCTGTTGGCTCTCTATTAAGGCCCTTGATGGTTTCCTTTGCTGCACAGAAGCTCTTTAATTTAATGCAGTTCCACTTATTGATTCTTATTTTAATTTCCTGAGCTTTGGGAGTCTTATTGAGGAAGTTTCTACCTGTGCCTATATGTTAGAGTGTTGGACCTATGCCCTCCTCATTTCTGGGTCTTTGATCCATCTTGAGTTGATTCTCATGCAGTGTGAGAGGCAGGGATTTAATCCCATTTTTTGACAAATGGATAACCAGTTTTCCTAACACAATTTGTTGAAAAAGCTGTCTTTTCTCCAACATATGTTTTTGGTACCTTTGTCAAAAATCAATTGGCTATAAGTGTGTGGATTTGTTTCTGAGCCTTCTATTCTGCTCCATTAGTCTATGTGTCTGTTTTTGTGCCAATACCATGCTGTTTTTATTACTATAGCTCTGTAGTATAAATTGAAGTCAGGTATCATGATGCCTCCTGCATGGTTCTTATTGCTGAGAATTGCTTTGGCTATTCTGGGTCTTTTGTTTTTCCATATGAAATTTAGGACTGATTTTTCTAGCTCTGCAAAGAATGACATTGGTATTTTAATAGGGATTGCATTGACTCTGTAAATTACTTTTTTTTTGTGGTACTGGGGATTGAACCCAGGGGCGTTCTACCTCCGCGCTACACCCCCGGTCCTAGTTTTTATGCTTTATTTTGAGACCGGGTCTCATGAAGCTGCGGAGGGCCTCACTAAGGGGAGAGAGAGAGAGAGAGAGAGAGCGAGCTGAGGCTGGCCGCGAACCCAGATCCTCCGGTCTCCACCTCCCAAAGTACTGGATTGCAAGCATGCACCACCACGCTTGGCCTGTAAATTACTTTTAGTAGAATGGCCATTTTGATATTTATTCTGCCTATCCAAGAGCATGGGAGATCTTTCCATCTTCTAAGATCATCCATTTCTTTCTTTAGTGTTTTATAATTTTCATTGTAGAGGGCTTTTACCTCCTTGGTTAGATTAATTCCTAAGTATTTTATTGATTTTGAGATTATTTTGCATGGGATTGTTTTCTGGATTTCTTTTTCAGTGTCTTCATGGTTGGTGTATAGAAAGGACACTGAGTTTTGTTGATTGATTTTGTATACCACTATTTTGGTGAATTTATTCTTCAGCTCTAGAATTCTTTTGGTTGAATTTTTTGGGTCTTCTAAATATTATATAATGCCATATACAAATAGAGATGATTTCAGTTCTTCTTTTCCTATTTATATTCTTTTGGTTTCCTTCTCTTGCCTTATCACTCTGACTAGAGTCTTGTGTTTTAGCACAAAGGCTCTTATAGATTTTGAAAGACCTTAGATGATGACTTACTAACTTTCTCCTCTTTTATGCGAGACTTGTTTGGGTGAGATATTCCAGAGTGCACACAACAGGATGGATTTTATAACCAGTGGGACAGGCTGACTGTTGTAAAACAGAACATTGTTTCCCTTGTTAGAGTTTTTAGAACTCTACAGATCTATAAAACTATATGTGTATTCATATTTATACCAGCCCAGCTATCCATCAACAGGTGAATGGATAAAGAAAATGTGGTATATACACACAGTGGGATTCTACTCAGCCAATAAATAAATCAATAAATAAGAACAGAATTATGTCATTTGCAGGAAAATGGATGGGACTAGTGAATATTATGCTAAGTAAAATCAGTCAGTCTCAGAAAGTTAAGTGTTTTAACATGCTTTTTTTCCTATGAGGAAGTTATAGAGAAAATAGAAAACAAAGGGGACTCCACAAAAATGAGGAGAGAGACCAATAGAATAGTGAAAGGGGATTGAGGGAGGGAATGGAGGGGGGAGGACTGAAGAAGGAAACAGTTCAAATAATACTATAGCAATATATTAAGGTATTCCTACCTTTTTCACTAACATATATGGGGAGGGATGTGGAAGAAAATACACCAAGAGTATATGCATTTATGTTTTTTTTTTTTTTGCGGTACCGGGGATTGAACGCAGGGGTATTCTACCTCCGCGCTACGCCCCCGGCCCTATTTTTTATACTTTATTTTGAAACCGGGTCTCACGAAGTTGCGGAGGGCCTCACTAAGGAGAGAGAGAGAGAGAGAGAGAGAGAGAGAGAGAGAGAGACAGGGAGAGAACTGAGGCTGGCCGCGAACCCGGATCCTCCGGTCTCCGCCTCCCAAAGTACTGGGATTACAAGCGTGCGCCACCACGCCCGGCGCTGCATTTATGTTTTTATCACATCAAACTTCACCATGATATAGAGTTGCAATGCACTAATAAAATTATTAAAAGAAAACTTCCTCCACATGATCACTGTTGGTCTAAATTATCTTTAGAGAAGGACTGGCACTTAATTAGTTAGACCCAGGAACTGGGGTTATAATGTAAACAGCATAGAAAGTAGCCATCTTTTTATAGGTGGTTGAATTTCTGTTGTGGATGAATACATGCGGACCAGGGAAGAAAGTACCATGAGCAGACAAGATTTTGTACTTTGAAGCGAGCAGAGCGAGGCCACTTTCCTCAGGGCAGAGCATTCAGACTGTAAAATCCTGCAGTTTTACTAGCCTTCCTTTTTGTCAAGCTCTAGAGATTAACTTCTCTTCTGTTTAGACATGTAAATACTTTTGGAAATCCTGTTTGGTTCCTAGGCATCTAAGAACCAGGACTTTCAGGAAAAAAAAATGGATCCAGGTGTGAGATTCATCCTTGTTTTCTTATAGTCTTCTAGATCGTGCCTTTTAAATTCTTCCTATATGGAGGGAAATACACCAAGAACTGTGTGAATGTATGTTTGTATCATTTTGAATACATGGCACCAATAAAAGTATGTAAAAAAATTCTTCCTTGCCTTGGTAGATCTCTAATACATTGGAACCCACTTTAAAAAATATCTTGTTTAGCTTTTATCATTCCCAGCAGGGGGATTTGTCCTAATTACCTACTGTGCCATTAGCTAGAGCCAAACTCCCATTACATTTATTTTTAAGTGTAATTTGGTGTTTGGATAATACTGAATCTTCTATATATAGCAATGGTACAAAGTTTTCATTAAAATAAATTTAGTGAGTAAAATGGAAGCCAATTGAAATAAAAATATTAAGTCAATAGTATGTATAAAAATTAGGCAAATATGATAAGACATTAAAGAATGTGACAATGACTGAAGTCTGGAAAATACAAAAATGAAATAATCTATATTAAATGACTGTATGGTACCTTTTGAGTCTTTGGTACTCCCAGGGAAGCTGTCCAGTTCCCTTAACATCACGTTGTCCTTGTTGGTTCAATCTCTGATCATAGACTCAAGTTCTTGAGTTTCTTTCCTCTGTCCTCAATTTTTAATCCTCACTAAATGTATTTGAAACTAATTATTCATAATTTTGATATGGTGAGATATATAAAACAAAATTTCTTGGAAGGTATGCAGTCTGAATTCAGATTCAGTGTTAAATACCTACACCTCCCCTTCTTCATGAATAAAATCTGATTAAATTTTATTAGTGCTGAGAGAATTGTAGTTCAAAATTGTCTGTGCTTCTATTTATTTCAATGACAATAGACAATGATGAGATTAATAAAAGTGCTAATTTACTTAAAAAATCTTGACCTTAGTTTTTATTTTTAGAAATAATTTTAGTCTACCAACAAAGAGTTCATTATTTTAATGCATTCTTGCCAAACTGTTTCAAGATTAAAAAAAGTATTTGCATCTTTAAAAAATCAAATTAGTATGTAAAGAAAACATGAGAAAATATATTAAGTGTAGCAAGCTTTTTCAAAATAGGAATAGAACCTGAAAGTTTAATTAATCATATGTTATTGTTTTAATTACTTCTAATAATGCTAACCAAAATGAATATCTAAAACATAAAGCTTCAGCTGCTACTGATTATATATTATTTCAGTTTGTTACCATTCACTGATTTCTAGAACCCTAATTTTTTTTGGTGTGTGTGTGTATGTATGTATGTGTGTGTGTGTGTGTGTGTGTGTGTGAGTAACTAGGGATTGAACCCAGAGGCATTCTACCTCCAAGCTACACCCCAGCCCTTTTTTTAAAATTTTTTTATCTTGCTAGGTTGCTGTGAGTTTCGCTAAGTTACTGAGTCTGGTCTTGAACCTGCGATCCTCCTGTCTCAGCCTACCAAGTACTAGGATTACAGGCATGTGCCACTACACTCGGCAAAATGTCAGTTTTTAAATATTTTATGCAGTTTTCCACCTATTTTCTGGGGAGAAGATGTGTCAAACTTTTCACTCCACCAAACTCCAAACTAGAAACTCTACTTCTGCAGTAGGTGCCTTTTGTCAGTGACCAGAGAAGAGATCAGCTGTGCCTACACATGGGCAGCAAAATGGAATAGATCTAGATTCAAGTGAAACTTCAGAGGTGCAGTCAATGAACTGGGTTGCTGGCTGTTGGGTGGGAAGAAGAATGGATGTTACTTTTAGCTTTCTGACTCATGTGACTGAAAAATCGTGTTTTGTTAGTTCAAAAAATATTTATCTTCTGCTTTGTGCCAGACACAAGCATTAGAGACACAGTGATACACAGAATCATGTTTGTGCACATCTTTTAGCTTGCATCTATCAATAGAGCTATCAAATAAAACCAAGTGACTAATAAATCAGAATTATTTTGTTGGCATGATTAATCGGGCAACTCTCCTCAGAAATCTTCATAAATTTCCAAGTACCAGGTACAATAGTAAGCAACTGGAATTAAATTGTAAGAGATAGTAATAATTGCTTATTTCCACATGGGGGCACTTTTGAACTCAGAAACAATTCTCTGCACTTACCAAAACCCCCAGTTACTTGGGAAAAATGATTATGGATGCCTGGGTTAATTCCCTGCATTTTAAAATATTCTATTTTTCAGAAAGACAAATAATAAGCACCCTTTCCTCAAATTCTTTGTGTAGAAATGCTACGTTCTGAAAATATATAGTGTCTCGCTCTTCCCTGTTTTTCTTATTACTCTAGAAGTATTGTAAAAAGAAGAAGCATGGTTTGTGCTCACTGGTTCCCCCCTTTCCATTTGTTCTTCAATTATTTAGAGAATCTAGAATGGCAGTTGAGAGTTGATATGCATATATGAGTTTGCATTTCCCCATGATCTAAACTGATTTAGTCAGTGGACACCTTTTGAGGAAAATGTGTGAATTTGAGTGCTTTATTCACAGCTGCAAGGGATTCTCTAACCTTAATTCTTAATTCTTGGATAAAAGGAACACTATCTTCAGACTGGCAAAACTGTGCACTGTCTATTAAAACACACACACATCATTAAATAGTTGCTTTCATTAAATATGTTTATGTACTCATTTCTAGCCATAATGTGGAATATATATGTATAAATATATGTATATATATATATATATATATATATATATATATATATATGATCACCTACCTTAGTAATATAAAAAATCTTCATCATCATCTAATCAATTCTAGAGACTGTGTCTTAATTATTATTTTGTAGTCTCTCTGACTTGGTAAATGTCAGCACTGTGAAATTCGTTTTTACTGGATAATTGATGTATAATTAATTGCAGAAAAAGCTACTGATTTATATGACTTAGCAACCTGTTCTGCATTGTAGGTAATCTCATAAATGTAAAATGTCTATCTTTTATTTTTTCTAAGATTTTGTTCCACCCCTCCTTTTCCCTGCATCTGGAGGTAGGAGAACAGATATGAGATCTTTATTATCTTAATTGAGGGTCTTATGCGCCTTCTTAAGAGTTTTGAATGAATTAAAGAAATTACAAAAAGTGGTTTTCATCATGTTTGCCTTCAACAAAATAAAGAAATTAACTTACTAAATATTGTATTCTATTATTTTATATAATGCATTATATATTAGTGATATACCCTAATCTACTCAGATGCTCTTTCCTTATTTGAACAGTCTTCTGTACATTTATTCTAACAATGCCAATACTGCCCAATCCGTGCTTGGCACTCTTTTGGAACTTATTCAAAGACACAGCCAATTCTTTTGGAACTTTTTCAGGAGAAGATGTGTGAAAGTAAATTTAATTTTTGAAAGTCATCGTACTCTTTTGGAATCAATTATGGCAAATGGGATTTATAGATTTTTCATCTCCTTACACATTTTATCATTTTTTATTCTCATGCTATTTTTATTTTATGACTTGTTTTTACTATTTCTTGTACTGTGTTTTTATATGATTCCATACATCAAAGTCATTTTTTTTAATTTGTAATCTAATTCTCTACTTCCAAACTCTTTGAAGTAAAGGACCAATATCCTGACGTATTGGGATATTGGAGCTCGCCAAACATGTTTAATACCTTGCGATGCATGAGATGTGCTTTAGACTTTGTAGGATTTAGAAGTCGGTCCCGGAGACGATTCACTGACTTATGGCTAATCTGAGTGGAAGCGCAGAGTCCAAGCGTCAGCATGGGATCCCCGATCTGTTGCCACTCTGCACATTTCCTTTGCCTCTCTGATGTTTTCACTCTTTTCAGTATTTCACCTTCCACTTGTTCTGTTTTGTTTTGGGAAGATTTCCTCCAGGACCTTCCCAAGAAACGCTACCTGAGATGCAAACATCTCTAGACTTGCATAATAGAAAACAATGTCTTTATTTAAAACTCGGTTGTTTAAAGTCTCTCTTTAGCTTCTGCTTGTCTTCCCTGGGATCTCTTTCTCTCTCAGCTTATAAAATCTTCTCTTGACACTCATTTTTCTTACATTTTACAAGCGCCTTCGGTTAGATCTGTTTTTCTTGAGTTTTTATGGACATTTTATGGGCTCTTTAAAATTAAAAATTCTTCAGTTGTTGGAAATGATCCTGAAACTTTTTTGATGACTTCATGTTTTTTTTTATGACCTGTACTTTTCCCCTGGTATCCCTCTGAAGGATTTTTTGAGATTTATTCTCTTATTATCTTCCCCTGTTTTCTCCTTTTCATCTTTGGTTCTACTTTCTGGCAATTCTTGCCAGCTATATTTTTATTGTCTTATTGAGTCTTTCTTTTTACTGCAATATTATCAACATTCAATGAATCATTTGTTCTCTGTCCTTTCTATTTCATTCTTTTTTTTTAAATGGACGCAATGCCTTCTCTTATTCCTCTCAGGATATTAATGATAGTTTCCCTTCCAATTTTTTTTGTTGTTAGTTTCTTCTCCCAGGTTTGTACATACACATTTTTTCTTTCTAATTACCTTTTGTCTTTGTTTTGTTCTAATCTGTCATATTACTTTTTTCCTTGAATACTTCATAGCAACATTATAGTGTGAGGATTTCATAACAAAGTCAAATATTTGGATTTATGATGGTTAATGGTGATATAGTATTTTTACTGTATGTACTACATATATGTGCTTTTCTTTTTGCTGTACTGGGGATTGAACCCCGGGGCATTCTACCTCCAAGCCACACCCCCAGCCCTATTTTTTCTTTATTTTGAAACAGGGTCTCACTAAGTTGCAGAGGGCCTCACTAAGTAGCTGAGACTGGCCACAAACCTGCGATCCTTCTGTCTCAGCCTCCCAAGTACTGGGATTACAAGCGTGTGCCACCATGCCCGGCTGATATATTGTGCTTTTAAAGGTGGGTTAGGTGCAGAGGAAATCACAACCTGGAACATCCTTCTGAGCTCTCAGTTCTCCAGCTAGACTTTCCATGATCTAGTAAAAGTTTCTCCATACAACACCTAAACCATCTGGCCAACATCCCACAGCTCTTCTACCCATGTATAGTAACCAGAGCAGTCAGGTACCAAACATCAGGTATTCTCATTCTTCATTTTAGTTCAACACAATCCCTTTAAAAATGTGTTTTAAAGTTATTTGAGAGCCGGACGTGGTGGCGTACACTTGTAATCCCAGTACTTGGGAGGCTGAGACAGGAGGATCGCAGGTTTGCGGCCAGCTTCAGCTACTTAGGCTCTTTGCAACTTAGTGAGACCCTGTTTCAAAGTAAAGAATAAAAAAAAAATAGGGCTGGGGATGGAGCTCAGAGGTAGAATGTCCCTGGATTCAAACTCCAGTAATGCAAAAAAAGTTATTTGAGGCATTTAGGGTACTGAGTGAGGCTTGGAACCAGACTGAGTGGGTTAAAATCCAACTCTGTTGCTTATTAGTCACCTGATGTTGAACAATTTACTTCACCTCTGAGACCCTGTCTCCTCTTTTGCTAGGTAAAGATTAAATAGTGCCTAATTTACAATATTGCTGTGAGAATGGAATGAGATAATGAATTTAAATTGCTTAGTATAGTACCCAGTATAAGTAGTTACTCAATTAATATTCATTTTTATGATTACAGATGAATAAATGAATGTTTACTATATGAAATGGGAGGAATAAAATTTAAAGGACAAGAAGTGTAGGATCCAGAGTTAACCATGCGTCACCACTCCTCGCGCGTGCATCATTACCTTCCCCCTTCGTTGGTTCCAGGTCTGAGGGAAATGGCTGGCAGAGTCCTTGGAACCTGGTTGGTGAAGACAGCGGAAGTGTCAGTATTCAATATGCAAATGTTTATCTCTATCTTTTCCCTTTCAGTACCAAAGTCCTGCTGGCACCTGTGACTGCTCTCCTTCAGTTCACAGTATCATTTTATATCTGCTTGAAGGGATAAACCCCAGTCAGCTAGGAGTGGATCAACAGTCACCCAGTTGCAGGCAGTGGGAGATTTCTTATTGGAAGACAACTGATTTTTTTGTATGTGGTACTGTCGAACCCAGGGGCATCCGACCTCTGAGCTACATCCCCAGCCCTATTTTATTCTTTATTTTGAAACAGGGTCTCACTAGGTTGCTGAGAGCCTCACTAAATTGCTGAGACTGTCCTTGAACCTGCGATCCTCCTGTCTCAGCCTCCCAAGTACTGTGATTAAGGGCATGCACCACCACACCCGACTGACAACTGATTTTTAAACAGACTTATTTAGATCGTTGACCAAAGTCCTGGGAAACATTGGGAAGGAGCTCAAGGACAGACATCAGTATTGTCTATTGTATCACTTCTTTTTTCAAGTCACCATGTCTATAAATGTTCTGCACACCCCTGGCATCATGCCATCTCCAGAATGCCACACATCCAATTTTTTTTTTGTGGTACTAGGGACTGAACCCAGGGGCATTCTACCTGTGAGTTACACCCCCAGTCCAATTTTTTATTCTTTATTTTGTAACAGGGTCTCACTAAGTTGCGGAGGGCTCACTAAGTAGCTGAGGCTGGCCGCGAACCTGCAAGCCTCCTGTCTCAGCCTCCCAAGTACTGGGATTACAAGCGTGCACCACCACGCCTGGCTCACACATCCAATTTTTCTGTCACTCCAATTTTCTTATTCTATACAGACTGCTATGAAACTCATCCTCATCCTATGAACAAAACAAGACAAAAACAATTCAATAATAACACTAACAATAAAAAGAGCCCAGTAAGCAGGCATGATTTATATCAGGGTTCTATTCTTTGCTTGATAATTCATAAGTTTTATAAGCTACTTAATTTCATATGGTTTTTTTCTGCTTAGATATTATTCATAGCATGATGGGATTCAGGTATAAAGATGCTCAACTCTAGTAACATTTGCCACCAGAGATCCAGCAGAAGCGAGAACGGTGGCAGGGTAGTTGCTGGCCTCCCTTAAGCTGAATGAATAGTCTGATAATGGGCGGGGGATGAGCAAACGCAAGTAGAGTTCAGGTGAGTGAACATGGCAGTGTGGACATTCCCCTCATCTAGTAGGTATGGTCAGAGGAACATCACAGATGGCAGGTAGGTCTCCACCAAGTCAGGCAGATGCCACTGCTGTAGCTCCCGGTGCTCTATCCATTTTGCAGGCAGGGAATGGGATGCAGCAGCATCAGCAGTGAAACTCAATGAAGGCATTAACCACCAGGCTGTGAGTCAAGGCTTCTTCTACTCAGAGGCAGAGCAAAGCAAGACTCCAACTCTCTCAGGAATGGATGGGACAACAAGAAGAGAGCATGGAGATGTGGCACTTTCGAGACTCCATGCTATGTCGAGAGCATCCCTGGCATTGTGAGGGAATTGACTCCTTCATTGTAAACGCCACAGAAAGTTTCTCAGAGTGTAAATCCATGGGCATCCTGGGTCAGAATCACTAGGAGAATGTGTTAGGAGGACAATTTCTTTTGTTCTTTCTGTCCTGGTTCTTTAGATAGTGAGTTCATGAATTGATTCTCCTACAGAAGGGAATACAGGTATGTCAAACGGTAGTGGAGAACTTGGCTTTGTACATTATATGGTGATCAGGATATCATTTATGTAGTCTTCAATTTGAAACAATAAATTGGCGAAAACAACTACAAGTGGCAAAGTTGCATAATTCTGTAGATACACTTTAAAACTTATGATTAATGTGACCTCATCTTTAGCATTCAACTTTTTTTTCAGTGAAGTTACTAGTTTTATGATGAGGAAAAATTGGGTTGCAAAAAGAAGTCACAAGTAATTTAAAGCTCAACCAAGTTGCTGTAATCTGCTGATTTCAATCAAATATAAGCATAGCCTTGTTTTTTTTTTCTCCCAAAAGTCATTTCAATAATGAGTTACTTTCTTTACTCAAGCTAATGATGGGGAAATGGCTTGGAAAAGCTTTGATTATGAGAACTTGTTTTATTTTTCATTTTAAACATAGAGCACTGTGTATGAGAACATTAAGCAATTTGTTTTTCAGTCTAAGTAGTTTCTTTATTCTAAAACTCAATGTGAAGTTACCAACAATTCCTTCAGCCTAAGGCTTATATCCAGAAATAAGTTCTGCACTTAAAAAAGGAATTTTATTAATATTTTAAGTAGGAATAATCTTATTTTTGTAAAATAATGCATATATTTCTATATTTCTACACATGTATGTTTGTCTTCAAGAGCAGTCACTAAAATAATAATTGCAGATAGTTTGGGTGACAGGATTTTAGGAAAATTCCTTTATGCCTTTCTGTATTTGGTTTATGTACTGTTTGAGGGACATACTAAAATGAGCAGGTTCATCTTAAAAGTCAAGATTTAAATTAACAAGCTCCAAATCATCATCATTAGGAAATAAAAGGTCAACACCTTTTCAGGAGAGCTTCCTCTTCATCAGGTGATTTTCATTCATGCTCTTCAAGAAGTGATAAATGGCTTCAGTAGGACCCAGGACTAAGCAATAAGGGACCTGTCCTGGTCCTATGCTTTACGGGGCCTTGTCCTACTGGTAAGGCAGGGGACCCTCTGGGAAACACTCCCTGAGACAGAACTTAGGGTACAGGAGGCTGATTAGAAAGAGTCCGTGTGATCAAGCCCTGTAGAAGGGAGGGAAAGAAAGGGAGACTGGGCAGAGAGGAAGTCAGCTTCTTTGACACTCAATTATTTGGGTACCATGAGCTCATCTTCTAGATATCCAGATAGGGAGATTTGGAGTGCAACTAATACAAATAAATTTTGAATAAATATCCCTGATGATTTCAACGCAGGTCGTTGTAAGACTTGACTAACTTTGCGCTGTAGTAAACATTCTCTAAATATAGACCATTTCCAAAGTTCGATGGTACTAGTATATGAAAGAAGCTAAGAGTCTTTTTCCCCTGATTTTCCTCCTTCACGTCAAGGAGTAAAATACCACCTATTGCTTAATACACGATAGTATATATGTGGCATGAAACATTCAGGAAGCAATAATTAACAATATAAAAAGCCTGTCTCCTGCAGCAAGGTTGAGGCATTTCCCTGTTAGCATCTGCAACACTTCCCAACTTAGCCCGACCTAATGGCTTTCTCCACAGCACTTGCCACTCCCTTCTATACAATACATTTTACTTATTCAATTGAAAGTGTCTATCTTCACAGCTAGAAGTTAAGCTTCAGGAAGACAAGTATTTCTGTTTGATTTAATGGTATATTTTCAGTATCTGGTGCAGTGTCCGACAGTGAGTGCTTAATACTTGGTGAATGGATGTTAGTTTTACAATGGACTCTATAAGAGGAGCCATGGAAATGCACTCAACCATGTCCTTCCCCCCCTCCCACCCGCTAATGCAGGAATGCTTAAAAAATCCCTCCCCACAGTGAAGAAGGCATTTCAGAGCAGGGCATTTCTGGGAGTTTTAATGAAATGTAGGAGAGCTCCACTCCTAGCAGTCACATGGACGGTGCAAGAAACAAATAGGAATAGAAATAGCTAGAGGTAAAAAAACCGTAATTCATGAAAAGATGCATTCTAATGGCAGAACTTTTCCAACAGAGGAAATAACAAGAAATCAAGCTGCATTGACCTGACACAGAGACCCACACCAGAACCAAAGAATAGCAGAAGATGAATTCAGAAAGGAGTGAAAGCTGGTAAAATGAAAGAGAATAGACCCAGAACAAGTAATTACTTAACCAGTCATGGCTATAGGTTTCACCAACTTCTTGGCAAAGGAAGATTGCAAGTGATTTCTAATTCAATTTGTATATGATTAGACTGCTGAAAATAGATTAGTACTTAATAGTTTCTTAAATGGAATATGTTTTATTCTCTACCGTGATTTCAATAATCTTCAATTAATTATTTCACTGTTAAGAGTGGTATTAGATTGGCAGTCAGTTCACTTGTCTAGAGTGGGCAGAATGACAACTGGGGACAGCTCCAGAATGGATGCCTAAGCATTGCCCTTGTTTTGGACAAGGCACCCATTTAAAAAACAAATGAAAAAAGAGAAAGGATAATAGTAACAATGATCAGTGCTATTAATCTCAGTATTGTTGATATTTAATGCTTCAAAAATTCTAAGTAATGAGTAATTTAAGACAGTCAACCAACAGAGTGTAAAAGACAACATGGCTTGCCAAAATCATCAGGAAAAATGTTATCACTTGCATAAACTAACAACAGTAGGACCATAGTGATTCTTTGCAAGCATGAGAATGATATATTGCACATATGTGCACTAGTGCACATGAGTTCATGGTTAAATACTTGTTTGTAATGTACATTTTCTAAGTGGTATGCAATCTGTTTTAAAAAATATTTTCCCATTACTTCTTCCTAGAATTATGTCAGTTGATTTTGCAGAGAATTATATTCTTTTTTTTTTTTTTGCGGTACCGGGGATTGAATGCAGGGGCGTTCTACCTCCGCGCTACGCCCCCGGCCCTATTTTTTTTTTT
>PVJS01050248.1:0-14383 GCA_004027185.1 Glis glis | reverse complement strand
GGAGGTGGAGACCGGAGGATCCGGGTTCGTGGCCAGCCTCAGCTCTCTCTCTCTCTCTCCCTGTTTCTCTCTCTCCCTGTCTCTCTCTCTTTCTCTACTTAGTGAGACCCTCCGCAACTTCATGAGACCCAGTTTCAAAATAAAGTATAAAAAATAGGGCCAGGGGTGTAGCGCGGAGGTAGAACGCCCCTGGGTTCAATCCCCAGTACTGCAAAAAAAAAAAAACAGAAGAAGAAGAAGAATATCTTTTCTTGTATAGCAACTGATTTCCAGTTTTGGTCAATATTGTCTTTCTCATTACTAGATTTTACAAGTATCCTCAAATATTTTCTTGCAAAATTTTAATTGTCTATATTTTTCATTTGAATTTGTATTCCGTCTGGAATTTGTTTCCAAATATTATGCAAGATTGGAATCCAAATTTATTTTCTTCCAGATGGGTGGCTAATTATTCCAGAACCAGTCATTTAAAAATCCATCTTATTCTAACTAGTCTAAAATAGATTTTGGCCAGGCGTGGTGGCACATGCTTTTAATCCCAGTACTTTGGGAGGTGGAGACCGGAGGATCCAGGTTCGCGTCCAGCCTCAGCTCTCTCTATCTCTCTCTCTCCCTGTCTCTCTCTCTCTCTCTCTCTCTACTTAGTGAGGCCCTCTGCAACTTTGTGAGACCCGGTTTCAAAATAAAGTATAAAAAATAGGGCCGGGGGTGTAGTTCGGAGGTACAACGCCTCTGGGTTCAATCCCCAGTACCGCAAATAAATAAATAAATAAATAAATAATAAAAAATAAATAAAATAGATTTTGTATTTTTTAAGTTATTTAAAAATGTATATTTCTTTCTGGTGCCCATATCCTGTATTACTTGCCTATTTGTGACAGTTACACACATATTTGGGTTTAATATTTTTTATTATTTTTTATCGCTGCATTGTGACCATATATCTTGATGGGTTTCAGGGTGGTAGAAGATACATGCACACATCGGCCAATTAGTGTGTTCAGTTACCTAATGAGGCAATTCTCTACTTTTGCGTGTTTGGGTTTTTTGTCTCAATAATATTCACACACTTATTCCTTCATAGGATATCCTTGCATGAAACACCTGAAGAGGTTCAAGAATAACATAAAAACTATCACTTTTAATATGACATAATTCAACTTAGTACTTGCAGACATACTTATAAAACTGATCATCAACCATAGTCATATAAGTGACCTGTATGTGCAAATGGAAGAAATATCTCAACGCCAATGTGAGGAGGTAGAAGTGACCATGAAAGAAATACCAGATTTGAAAGATAAATCCAGAACATCTATCAGGTAAATGATGGGATGTCCAGAAAGAAATAACAACTTAAAAGAAGAAATATATATAGTTCAGTAACTATTGAAGAAATTCTCCTCAAAAATATTAAAAGAGCTGGTATGGTCTGGATATAAAGTGTGTCCCAGAGACTCATGTGTTGAAGGCTTGGTCACCAAAGCAGCAATGTTCAAAAGTGGAGACTGGGGAAGTGGTTGGATCACAAGGCCTCTGACCACATAGGTGGACTAATGTCGTGGAGAGATTCCTAGTTGATGGTAGTGTTAGGAGGTGGGGCCTAGTTGGAGGACCTAGGTCAATGGGGATGTGCCCTGGAAGGATTCATCTTGTCCTGGACCTTCCTCTCTCTTTCTTTGTTTCCTGGCTGCCATTGAGGTGAACACTTCTGCTCCACTGTACCCTCTCCGCCATGATGTTTTTGTTTGGAATCAGTCAACTATGGACTGATACCTCTAAATCCATGAGCCAAAATAAATATTTCCCCCATTAAGATGTTTTTGTCACATATTTTATCACACCTAGGAAAAGCTAGCTAACACAAGGCTTATCAAGTTATAAGAATAAATGATGAGGAAAAATAATTTGGGTGATTGCCTGAATTATGGAAGGAGAACCTAACCCATAGAAAATAATGTCAGATGGTGCCTCTATCATTTTCATACTCAAGCAAAACCTAGGCACATCCTGGAAAAGCCCTGATATATAAGATATGTAAATCTTACAAACTTCAGACTGAAGGATAAAATTACTAATGGGGGATAAATACTCAGACAAGTATCAGTTTTTATGCCTCTTTAACTGAAAGTCAGAAGGTACCAGAGTAATATCTGGAGCTTACTGAGAAAAAAAGAATTGTACTGTAAGATATAAACAACCAAAATTATTTAAATGGAAGAAATCAGAGAGCAAGACTCTCCACTTCCCTGTGGGATGGGGTTGTAAGCAACAGAGTATACTCCCAGTGGAAAAATATTAGAAATCAGATTAACCAACACAGATAACCTTTTAGAAGCCAGCAGAGAGCTGCTGAGACAAAAATAACCAGAGGCTGAGATTTCCAACAGGGAAGACATGAACATGTAGCACATGAACATAGAAAATAATGTCAGGGCCATTCAGGTGAATCAAGTATGACATGCATGTTTAGCATTCATGGCCTTAAGAAGAGGAGCTGATTTACACAGAAGCTTTTACTTGCTTTTTACTTACAGGGGGGTTTGGCAATTAAAGGTTGAAAAGCGGTCTGAGATTCCAGGCTTTGCGCCAACACAATGGGGAGAGAAATCCCAAATACAATTTTTCTTCTAAGATATGTGATGAATGATGGGGCTGTTCAAAGTAGGGGGAAGGGTTTAAAATTTAAGAAGAAGGTCTCAGAAAAGTGGTGTATTCCCTTCAAGAGTCTCAGGAGACAAATATCAGTGTGTAAAATCTTTCAGATGGAGGAAGCATGGACAGTACATCAGACTTTTGATGAAAATCTATAGGGCCAGAATAAACTGGAGGTAACAGAGGTCTTTACAAAGTCTTAATCTTGGTTCTATTCAGCTTCATTCTTGACCGGTGTAAGGTGATTGGCCACCACCCTACCTGTAGCACATGAACATAGAAAATAATGTCAGATGGTGTCTACCATTTTCATACACAAGCGAAACTCAGTGGATGCATGAAAAGACTGAAGCATGTGACTAAAATCCAAGATTTTTACAAAGGCAACAATAAATCAACCCCCAGATGATCTTTATATACAAATTGTCTGACAAGCACTTTAAAATAACTATAATTAACATGTCCAAGGGCATAAAGAACAGCTATATCAAATATATAAAAAGATGGGAAATTTCACTGAATTTGAGTGTATATAAAAATGCAAATTATAGAATCAAAAAGTAAAATATCTAAAAATAAGAACTCAGACACTATATTTCTCATAATTTTTTTTAAAAATAACTGTTAAGAATCAAGAGACCTCAGCTGGGCGTGGTGGCGCACGCTTGTAATCCCAGTACTTGGGAGGCTGAGACCGGAGGATCCGGGTTCGCGGCCAGCCTCAGCTAGTCAGTAAGGCCCTCCGCAACTTAATGAGATCCTGTTTCAAAATAAAAAAAAAGAATAAAAAATAGGGCTGGGTGTGTAGCTTGGAGGTAAAATGCCCGTGGGTTCAATCCCCAGTACAGCAAAAAAAAAAAAAAAAGAATCAAGAGACCTCAACTGCCATTAAAATTGCATTTTAAATTCAACATAATACACATTTTTGGAAGTCCCATCACCGTCACTTTCACAATTGTTAAAGATCAGTCAAAACTGTTCATCAGAACACAAAATATTTGCAGAATGGAAGCCCAATGGTGACTTCAAAAGCCACTTGGCAAGGGCCATTCAGTTGAGTCAAGGAACATGCGTCTTTAGCACTCGTGGACTAAGCACTGTGATAATGTCTGAACTCTGGTAATAACCAACCAGCCATAAGAAAAATCATATTAATCACAATGTTCAATAATGGTAAAGACTCTCATGTACATTCATATATGTTACATTTAAAATATATTTCCAAAATAGGAATCCTTTCAGTGAATCATAAGTATGGACAGGCTAGACAATGTTTGTTTATCCATAATACAAATCCTTCCCCATCTCTTCTGAGTAATTTTCCTTACTGTGTTTTTTCCTCCTAAACTCTACTCAAAATCCCATTGGATAAGATTATTAATACTACATATCACCCCTCCAAACTTAATATTTTTTCTTTACATAAGATTTCATTCATTGCATATTGGCATAAAGATGGAGCATATTTAATGAAATAATCAAGAATGAAGCTTGCATATATTAAGAAAAATTGGCTCTATTTTATAGACATTTGGCACCATTTTCTTATGATCAGAATGTAATAATCTCTTCTTCTTTAATATATTTCAATCCCCACGTGTCATGTTCACCCAAATAGTTTATTGTATAGTTTATTATTGTATAATTTGAGCTCACTAGCAAATTATACACACCTAATTATACTAAATCTATATATTCTGTATTTAATGAGCACAATATGATGTCCAAAATTTCTCCCAAATATGTGAACTGGAACATTAAAATACAGTTTACAAACAGAAATTGTACCAACATAAGAAACTCCTGCATGTTAACTTATTTTTGTATTTTACTATCAGACATTGTCACCTTGATCAATTTACCTCATCAGAAATATCAATATTTGGCCAGTCACAGTGGTACATGCCTATAATTCCTGTACTTGGGAGGCTGAGACAGGAGGATCACAAGTTCAAAGCCAGTACATAATAACTTAGTGAGATCCTGTTTCAAAATAAAACACCAAAAAGGGCTAGGGGTGTAGCTCAGTGGTGGAATGTCCCTGGGTTCAATCCCTAACGCCATAAAGAAATAAAGAAAAAGGAAAAAAAAAAAAGGAAAAGGAGAAAAAGATACCAACTTTTGATGAGATTATGCCTCAAACTTATTTTTGTGACAAAAAACATACAAAATTTACCATCTTATCTATTTTTAAGTTTATAGCATAGTCGTATTAAGTATATTCACACTATTTTGAATCAGATCTCCATACATTTTCATCTTACAAATCTGAAGCTCAATACCCATGAAGCAACAGCGCCCTTCTTTCTCCTTCCCAACTCCCTGTTTCTATGAATTTGAGTACTTTAGATATTTTATATAAGTGGAATCATACAATTTTTGTTGAATTATTATTTTTTTAGTTTTGAGGTTTTTTATTTTTTAGTTTTGAAGTACTTTTATTGGTGCATTGTAATTATACATCATAGCAAAGTTTAAAATGATACAAACATACATGCATACAGCACTTGGTGTGCAGATCCCACCTCCAGATCCTACCCTGCTCCCCCCACTCTCCATACATGTTAGTGGGATTGGTAGTTGTACCTTCATATGTGGACATGGCATTATTTGAACTGTTTTCTTTCATCAATTTGTTTTTGTTTTATCATTTGTCTTTTTTGACTGGTTTATTTTGCTTAGCATAATGTCCTCAAGATTCATCCATGTTATAGTATGTAATGGGATTTTCTTCCCTTTTAGGGATAAATAATATTTCATTGTATGTATACGCCATATCTTGTGGTATATCCAATTATCTACTGATGGACACCTGGGTTGCTTCTACCTTTTAGTGCTGCTATGAACATGAGAGCCAAGTAACTCCTTGAGACTCACTGTCTATTCTTTTAGATTTTTATCCAAAAGTGAGAAGCTTAATCATATGATAGCTCTTTTTTTACATTTTGAGGAATCTTCATAATGATTTCCATAGTTGTTGCAACTTTTACAATTCCACCAACAGTGCACAAAGTTTCAAATTTATCTACATACATTCTCGCCAATACTTGTTACTTTCTGTTTTTATGTTAGTAGCTATCCTAATGAATATGAGGTTGTTATGGTTTGGAGCTTAAATGTATCTTAGGCTTGAGATGTAGCTCAGTGGCCTAGCACTTAGCTAGCATGCCCAGGCTCTGGGTTCAATCTTCAGCATTGCAAAAACTAACAAACAAAACAAACAAACAAACAAACAGAGTCTTCACTAACTGTTCCCCAAAGTCTCATGTGTTGGAATCTTGGTCTACAATATAGTGGAGTTTAGAGGTGGCATCTTTGAGAGGTGATTGGATCATGAGGACTCTGACTTCATCAATGGATTACTCTACTGATGGTTGTACAACTTAATGAGATCTTAAGAGATAGTGGAAACGTTAAGAAGTGGGACCTATTGGAGGATGCCTTTTCATTTTGTTGATTATGTCCTTTGGTGCCCAAAAGTTTTTGAGTTTGATATAATTTTGTCTATTTTTGGTTTTAATTCACATCCAAGAATGAATTGCCAAGTTCAACATGAAGAAGATTTGCCCTATATTTTCTTCTGGGTCTTCAGTTCATTC
This sequence comes from Glis glis, assembly GCA_004027185.1. Taxonomy (NCBI): domain Eukaryota; kingdom Metazoa; phylum Chordata; class Mammalia; order Rodentia; family Gliridae; genus Glis; species Glis glis. The sequence continues at coordinate 8,129 of PVJS01050248.1, read as the reverse complement.
TGAATTAAATGTTTGGATATTATTGGATAAGAGTCCAGTTTCATTTTTTAAAAATGCTCATATAGATATCCAGTTTTTCCTACATCATTTGTTGAAGAGCCTTTTTCCTACTGAATGATCTTAGCACCTTTGCTAAAGATCATTTCATCATATACACAAGGGTTTGTTTATGTGATTCTCTAATCTATCCCATTGCTCTATCTGTCCATATGCCAGTATCACACCATGTAGATGAGTCTAACTTCACAATATATTTTGAAGTCAGGAAATATGAGCCCTTTAATTTTGTTCTTTGTCAAAATTTTTTGCCAACTTGGGGTGCCTTGAGAATTCATATGAATTTTTATATTTCTGCAAAAGAATGTTATTTGGAATCTTGATATTAAGTGTATTACATTTATAGATCACAGTGGGTAGTATAGAAATTTTAACAAGATTTTGTCTTCCAATCCATAAACGCAGGGTGCCTTCCCAGGGTACAAGTTTTTTGCCACCTTGGTTACACTTATTCCTAAGTATTTCATTGGTTTTGATGTTATTGTATGAGAAATTATTTTCTTATTTCTTTCCAGATTATTCATTGTTTATGTATAGAAAGAAAATTTTAGCCGGGCGTGGTGGCACATGTTTGTAATCCCAGTACTTGGGAGGCTGAGACCGGAGGATCCGGGTTCATGGCCAGCTTTAGCTACTTAATAAGGCCCTCCGCAACTTAGTGAGACCCTGTTTCAAAATAAAGAATAAAAAATAGGGCTGGGGGTGGAGCTCGGAGGTAGAATGCCCCTGGGATCAATCCCCAGTACCGCAAAAAAAAGGAAATTTTATATCCTGAAATGTTACTGAATCTTTTTATTAGCTCTAATGGGGTTTTGTTTTGTTTTGATTTTGTTATCCATGTGTGTAGAATCTTTAGGGTTTTCTACTTATAAAATCAAAAAATCTAAGCCAGGTGTAGTGTCACACACCTATAATCCCACTACTCGGGAGGCTGAGACAGGAGGATCACAAGTTTGTAGCCAGCCTCTTAGTGAGACTTTCAGTAATTTAGTGAGATTCTTTCTCCAAATTAAAAAAAAAAAACATGGCTGGGGTGTGGCTCAAAGGTAGAATGCCCCTTGGTTTAATCTCCAGTAGCACATGCCACACACAAAAAAAGTCAAATAATCTGCAAACAAAGATAATTTTATTTCCTTTCTAATTTGTATGCCTTTTTTTCTCTGTCTTCTCAAATTTGGTTAATTTGGTGTATTTGGTTTGATTCTTGTAGTTTATTAATTATTTGGCATTTGATGTTGGCATTGTGGTGCATTTAAAATACTAGTAGTCTTAATAAACAAGGTAACATTAGATAGTTTGAATTCAGCAATTCAATGATAGATGTGAAAAGAGTGTTATGATTTGCATCTGGAATGTCCTGCCTGCTAAAGGCATGGTGGAACTTTTAGGAGTCATGTACATCATCACTAAAAAAGTGGACTGGAAAATAAAGAAAAAAACTTAGGAGCTCAAGGTGGTGAAAAAGAAGGTTGCTTGTCTTTGACTGGGATTTAACTGTAGGGGAGAAATGGAAAATTCCAATCATGTGCATAAATCAACTGTGATTTAGCATTTCAAATGTTATTATTGGTGTAACCTAGGAATCCCCAAGATGAGGTCTCTGTGTTTTTAAAGGAAACAAACATAGAGCAATTCTAGAGAACCACTCCCTCAATTAAATGCCACAGAGTGACTCAGATTCAAGTCCCAAGATATATGAGCACATATATGGAAACTATAGAATATACAAGGAAATGATCATCATAAACAAGAAACAGCAACCATGATAAGAAACTTAGTTAAAATGACTTTATGGTATAAAAATATTTTAAATGTTTAATACAAAGATGCAAGGGCATAAGAAACAAATAGGATAAAGAAACATAAACAACTGTTTAATAACAACTAAAACTTTGAAAATAAAAATAAGCTGTGCACAATGGCTCACGCCTGGGATACCAGTACTCAGGAGGCAGAGACAAGAGAATTGCAGGTTCGAGGCCAATCTCAGTATCTTAGCAAGACCCTCAGCAACTTAGCTAGACCTTCTTTAAAGTAAAAAGGGCTGGAGGTGTAGCTCTGAGGTAGGACACCACTGAGTTCAATCCCCATTATCAAAATAAAACATAAATAAATAAAAATAATAATGCATGTATTAAAATTAAAATGCCAAATAATGAGATAGATTCAGATTAAAAAACAAAAAAAATAATAAACTAAAAGTTAAATTTAAGTATAATTTGAAAGTGCTGACCCAGAGATAAAGCAATGGTACATTTGAAATAGAGATTTAGAGTCTGGGCAGAAAGAATGGAAACATCTAATATTCACACAATAAGAATTTCCAGCGTAGAGAAAAGAAGAGAGGATACAAAAATTCAAAGATTAAGGAAAAAATGTGAATGCTCAAATGTCTGAATCCCAAGTAAAAACAAATCAAAACCCAGAAATATCATGGTGACATAAGAAAAAGAGATGTTAAAGGCAACCAAAGAGGAAAAATAGATTACCGATGGAGGTATTACAATTAGAAAAACAGAACTATATTCATGGTCAAAAACTGATGCCAGAAAATAATGGAATATTTTTTAATTGCTGAGAAAAAATAATTTTTATCAAAATAAAATTTTACATGATACTTATTCATTCAAAAGTAAGAGAGAAAAGTAAGAAAGATTTTACTATTCAGCTACTCCCTGAAAAAAAAGAAAAACTGGTTGGAAAGAAGAGAAGCCAAATGGGAGGGCATGAATCCATTAATCTATCAACTCCTTCCACAAATACTTTATGAGCACCAACAATGTGCCAAGCATTGTCCTTCGCACTGGTGTCATAATCCTTTAAAAAGCAATAATGTCTGTGAAATTATTTTCCATGGATTGAAATTAGACTCAATCATGTACTTATAATATGGATTGTTATTCATAACTTTATAACCTCTTATTAGCATAGTTCAAAAGCACAACCCATATTGCTCTCTTTGTTATCTTACCCACCCCAGTCTGTATCAATTATGAGCTTCACTCTACCTGCTGAACTGGTATATGTCCTTTTATTAAATACTAAACTATATGAAATCCCTTAGAAACATAGACTCGATTTTCCAGCATAATTCTCCCAGCATTCAGCAAACACTTACTAAATGGAATTTCATTTGAGTGTCGTTGAGTTGAATTTAAATGGATCCCAGTAGATCTGTGCTTAATCAATGCCAAAAATAAGGTCGATGAGAGAAAAAGAAAGAGCAAACACTACAAACTTTATACAGTTGAATTTGGGACAAAAGAAAGACAAAGACATTTCCAAAGGCACCCACCTTCTCTCCACTCCTTTGGTATTCTTAGAGAGAATCTTAGATGGATAGCACGTATAAAAATAGCTCACACCTGAAGGGTTAGATCACAAGGAGCAAACAGATCAAAAGCAAAATGTGGTTCTGCATTTTATAATGTCTAAAGAGAGAAGCCTTCCTGGTTCATTAACCATACATCACTCATTGCTTCCAGATATTATACGTGCATGACACAGTCTTTGTCCTTGAAAAAACAGCTGTAATTTGGCTAAATCTGTCATCGATGTTGCTAAATGACAGAAGAGAAAATTACACAGCTGATGTAACTATGTAGTTTAGCTCTCTTTAGAGTACTTATCTTTACAGAATAACAATGCAATGCTGTCTTTTACAGAAGGCAGAATCTTAGGACAAAGGGAAAAGACCTCATAAATTCAAGATTTACCTACCCAACCTTTGCCTCTAGCTCTTAGGTAGTAACGTGATTCAAATAATCACAATTTAGGATGCTAGAACTGGATGACACTTCGGAGATATGTACTCCAACCACCTCATTTGACAAGTTTGGAAACAGGATTCCCAGGGAGCATGGTGGGGAAAAGAATCCAACTTGATTGATTTGGTGGCTGTTACTTATCGCTATCTTGTTGTGAAGCGACTACTTAAGGACTTTGTTTTTAACAAAGACTCCTTTTCATAGTGTTTCTCAGAAAGAATTTACAGTTAAAAAGGTATTGTTTAGTAATCAGGTATCAGTTTAGTGATATTTCTGCTAGGAAGCTGATTCTCATCTATAGTGTGATGTGTTATTTACTGTTGTAATTAAAACTTACTCGACACATGAAGCAGGCATTGAAATAAACCTGGGTCCACAAGCATGGAAGATGAGAGTGCTTGGGAAGAGATAGAATGGAAAGGTGGTAGAGGACTTAACCAATCAATCCTAACAGAAGCCTAAAATTATTATAGATTTCCTTAACACGTCTTCTCTGCATTTTTATTTTATTTCTTTACAAGAGCAATGTGTGTGTGTGTGTGTGTGTGTGTGTGTAAGTCCTTAATTTTATGCATTTAGGCAAATGCTTATATTTTTTTCATCCTGTATTATGATTTTAGACACAGATAGTTCACACTGTGAAGTACACATTGAGTCAATTATTACTTTTTGAAAATATAAACTTGATATTTTGGAAATTCTGATTAGTATGATCTATAAAACATATATGAATAAATGACAACTGAGTATACACATGCAAAAAAAAACCCTACCTATTACTGTTCTTTGAATGATATAGGAAGCCAACAAATGTTCACTCAATTGAAATATTTATACCAGTAAATGCCTGATATATTTCCAAGAGAGGTGAGAAAGCTTAGTTTTAAAACTCTGGAGAGAAAAAGGAGTTTCTTGAATTTTTGTATTATCCATGTCTATGCTACTCAAAAAAATAAGGAGAAAAATGATATCCAAGTCTCAATTTTTCTCTCTGTGCACACTAGATATGCAACTTAGCTACAGTTGGAACGTGAGTGTATGACAGGCTGCCATGTTTTCTTCTCAGCAAATTTTGAGGAAAATTTTTGGAATGATCATTGGGATGGCCAGAATAGCTTGTAATGATTTATCCCCATTTTGATGAAGTTGAATACATGGTGATCATTATATATATATCAAAAACATTTTTATTATTATAAATTGTATATGTCATATATAACATTTATATTACTATAAATTATATATATTTATATATAAAATATTGTGTGCCCCCAAAAATGAAAATTGGAGCCCTTGTATAAACTGATCAATACATATGATCAGTTGTTGATATGAAAACAATGTCTCTAAAGGAAGCCAACTTGATACACCATTGAATGGATGCTAACTTCCATGTTTTCAGCCTTGTTCTGGATGGAACTCCGTTGATGTGAAGTGTTATACCTGAAAGAGTAGAACTGTATTCTGCTTCTTATTTAATCTTATAAAAGTGAAGTGGAAAATACCCAGCTCTGTCAGAGTGATTAGCTTGAGGTCCATAATTTTAGAGCATGTTCATTCCTTAGAAATAAAAACAATAAAACAAAATATTCAATCTAAGTCAAAGTAGACCAAGTCAGGTAAATCTAATTCTCTCTAAAGGACATGTTTCTCAGAGTTCTAGCTATTCAATTAATTCTACTCAATAACGTCAATGTCAATATGTTCACGATGGACTAATGAATTCTCTACTAGAGGAGAGTCCACATTTTCTAAATGATAACGGATCCAGTGTGCAACCTCCCATCCCAAATCTGTGCCTATGGTCTATTAAAAAGGAATTGTTTTGTCAGAAAAAGAATGATCAGATAGTACATGCTAAAAATAGAAGTGTTTATGCTGCAGTCACCTGAACATCCGTCTCATTCGGTTCCCTTTCAGTGACTCTAAGCATTTAGTTATATAAAGATGTAGTGTGATGCAAATGGTACTTTTAATGAGGCTTCCCATTGCTTTCCCATCCTGACAGCAGTGGTTTCTATTTAAGCATTATCGTAGCACTTTGGCTTATAGATTCTGATATAAAATATCTTTCCTGATATAACTTAGCACAGTAGCTTACCTATAAAATGTAAATATGACATTTTAATTTTTAGGCATGATGTTTAAATGCCACCAAAATATTATCCCAAGAATTTCTTGGTTTCCCAAAAAATAAATATGAAATAAAACAGTATTAAATCAACTAGGAAGAACAGCTACATTATATTTAGCATAGCAGAAAGAAGATAAAAAGAGAAAGGGAAAAAAACACCTTAATAAACTGAATCATGTTCTCATCAGATATGAAATTATTTGAGATCAAAAGCAAAATTTATTTAAATTTAAATTGACTTCATTTCCATCACCTGCGAAAATTTGGAGCCAGGTATGGTGGCACATGTGTGTAATCCTAGTACTTGACAGAAGGGCTGAGACAGAAGGGTCATAAGTTTGAAGCCAGCCTTGGCAATTTAGCAAGACTCTCAGCAACTTGGCGCAACCCTGTTTCAAAATAAGAAAATAAAAAAACAGGGCTGGTGGTATAGTTCAGAGTTAGAATGCCCTTGAGTTCAAATCTCCACTACTAAAGAAAAAAACCCCACACTGAATATAAGGACCTCCCTTCAAGCCAGTCAGATCAAAATCTTTGGTGACAAGACCTGGATATTTGAACTTATATGCTCTGGATAACATAATGAGCAACTAAAGTTTGCAAAGAACTAGTTTAAGGAATACAGACTTTTGCAGAGTCCCTCATTTCTTTTTTTTAATAGTTTTGGGTATTAAAAGAGTGGCTTTATGTTAATGATTGAACAATGTAAAGCATGAAACAGGTCTCCCAGAATAATAAAGTTGTCAGAAAATAGCACTGGATTAGAAAGAGTCCAAATATGTATAAGAGTTGAGCTGTTCGTTCTTCATGAATAATAGTTGCCGATGTTTATTACTTACCATGTGCCAGGAATGGTGCTGTGTGTTGTCTATGCACTATCCCATGTCTAAGTGATCATAGCTAATCAACAAAGGGAACAGGATTTGAGCTGGTTTTAAACTGATTTTATTTTTTGAAATTTCAACTACTCTATTATGGTATTTTTCAAATAAAAATATGCAGAACAACACAAAACCCCAGGATGACTATCGGGGTTGCAGTTCACTTAAGATATTTTAAGTAAAATTTTTATACTAATTTATGTCAATATCCATGCTCATTCTGGATCATCTAGAAATGGTTTTGTAATCAAGTTTAAGCCACCAATGTCAATATCCACATTTGAGTTGAAATTGACATTTAAAGAACAGTATTACTTGTTTACCTTTAGTGAATGAGAAAGGAATTGAGTTATTTACTTACTTATTTATTTATTTATTTATTTATTTATTTATTTGGCACTAGGGATTGAACCCAGGGGCATTCTACCTCTGAGCTACATCCCCAGCACTTTTTATTTTATTTTATTTTTTATTTTGTAACAGGGTCTCACTAAATTGCTGAGGGTCTCACTAAGTTGCTGAGGCCGGTCTCAAATCTGCAATCCTGCTGCAGCCTCCCAAGTACTGGGCTTACAGCTAAGTGCCACCATACTTAGCTAGGAAAAGAGTGATTTTTAAAGATGTACTTTCTAATTCCACCAAGAGAGGGCCAAATGTCATCATGGTTCACAGTGGAAAAGAATAGTTAATACAAATGCACTAAAAAGGCACAAAAGTTAAGCCATTGTATGGCACATAAAAATTAACATATCAAAATCAGAAGAATATACTAGAGCATTGCCATCGTTATGAGTCAATGTTCTACAGAGACACAGAGCCAAGTGTGTGTGTGTGTGTGTGTGTGTGTGTGTGTGTATAGAAGCTGGAGTCTCTGGAGAGCCAAAGGTACAATTCTTGTCTGAGCCCAAAGGAATGAGAACCAGGACAACCTATGATGTAGTTTGAAGGTCAACAGGCTCAGACCCAGGAAAAAGCCAATGTCCCAGTGTGAAGAGAGGTAGTCAGGTTTTTCTTTTACTCAGGAAGAGCGTGTGCTTTCATTCTACTCAGGCCATTAGCTGATTGGATGGGTCCCTCCTACCCTAAGGAGGGCAATGTGCTTCACTCACTTGTTCTGAGCCGACTGAGATCATGGAAAACAACTGAAACACGGTCTCAAGTCATTTCAAGAACGTTTATTGCAATCGTGACCAGGACAGGTTCTTTATTCATTAATACTCCATGCAAACTTCATACAATTTATGATATTTTAGGGCACAGAGAGAGTGGGAGAGAGAAAGTGTGTGTGTG
>PVJS01050247.1:0-14383 GCA_004027185.1 Glis glis | reverse complement strand
AAAAAAAAAAAAAAAAAAAAAAGAAAACTGCTCTGAAATATTTAAACAACATTCTAGAAAACTGTGCTATAAAACAAAAGCTGGGCCGGGCCTGGTGGTGCCGGCCTGTAATCCCAGTACTTGGGAGGCTGAGACAGGAGGATCGCAAGTTTGTGGCCAGCCTCAGCTACTTAGTGAGGTACTCGGCAACTTAGTGAGACCCTGTTTCAAAATAAAAGAATAAAACAGGGTGAAGGAGGTAGAATGCCCCTGGATTCCGTCCCTAGTATCACATACACACACACAAAAAGTGTTGTTATAATGGAGAGTTGAGCTGAAAACCAGAGGTAGGTGTGCAGGAGGCAAGAAATGACCCAAAGGCCTGACAGCCTGAGTGGAAACAGAAGTAAAGCTTCATGCTGTGCAAAGCAGAGAGCCTCGTATCTAGTAACAGTTCACCAAGGAGTCCACTCATTACAGAAAGCCAGGAATTTAAAATGGAATCTGCTTTTGTAGCTCAAATTTCACAACAAAGGAAGTGATTATAGCAGTAACTGAAATAAAGGAAAACCATTTAGGATTATTACTCTAAATGAAATCACAACTGTTTGCCTTAAAATTTCCCTACCTCCTTGTTAAAGGCTGACCCCTTGGCTTTACAGGAAGTCCTCCAGGGCTGCTCCTCAGTGCCTGAAATTGCTCCAGTGTAAGCACCTCCATTCCAGTGTTGTCATGTCTTGTTTTGTTTTGTTTTTTATTTGCAGTACTGGGGATTGAACCCAGGGGCATTCTACTCCAAGCTACACCCCCAGCCCTATTTTTTTATTCTTTATTTTGAAACTGGGTCTCACGAAGTTGTGGAGGGCCTCACTAAGTAGCTGAGGTTGGCGGTGAACCCAGATCCTCTGGTCTCAGCCTCCCCAGTACTGGGATTACAAGCATGCACCACCATGCCTGGCTTTGCCATGTCTTTAAATCTGTTGCCTCTGTGATTAACCCCCTCTTACTCTCTCAGAGAATGAATGCAGTAGTAGCCTACGAAGTTCTGTTTCCTGATTGCCCTCTCCCCTCAAAAAGCTTCGGTTTTGTTTTTGTTTTTGTTAATATTGGGGATTGAACTCAGGGGCATTCTTTCTGAGCTACACCCCAGCCCCCCCCTTTTTTTTTTTGCGGTACCGGGGATTGAACCCAGGAGCGTTCTACCTCCGCGCTACACCCCCGGCCCTATTTTTTATACTTTATTTTGAAACCGGGACTCATGAAGTTGCGTAGGGCCTCACTACTAAGTAGCTGAGGCTGGCCGCGAACCCGGATCCTCTGGTCTCCGCCTCCCAAGTATCGGGATTACAAGCGTGCGCCACCATGCCCGGCCCAGCCCTATTTTTTTTTAATTTTTATTTTGAAACAGGGCTTCGCTAAATTGCTGAGGCTGTACTTGAACCTGCGATCCTCCTGTCTCATCTTTCCAAGTACTAGGAGTACAGGTGTGTGCCACCACACCTGGCTTTCAAAGAGCTTTCAATTCCATGAATATAGAACTATTTCCAATGACTCACGAAGGAAACAACTGTAAATGAGCGAGCCGACCTCTTGATACACACTTATAAAAGCAACCTGCTTTGACCTGAAAATGGTACAGACTGTCACACACTAGATGTACACAGAATATGCATTTTTTGGCTTCACTCTATGAATTCTTCAAGATGCAAGAATGACTGTAAGAAATCCATACCTGACTAAGAAGTTGTCCATGAAAAATGTTATTTACAACATTCAGAACTTGTTTGATGAGTTTCCTTTGAGAAGTGGGGATGAGAGCGGGCAACCTGGTACCAGTCGTCTCTAGTTCATGTTGTATTTTATCCAAAAGTTCACAAAGGAATTCCTGAGCATCTTGCTGGGCGTAACCACGGAAGGCGGGAATGACCCTCCACACGGAGTGCAACATAGCAAAGGGCGAGACCAAAGCCCACTTTCCAGACCACATGACCTGGAACAAGGTGTGCAATTCGTGGCAGAGGGAAAGGTACTGAGAACTGGGCTCCCGGGGCTGAATCAGCTCCATGCTTCTGCTTTTGGACGCGCCGCCGCTTAGTCCCGGGGATGAGCCGGGCTGTCTGGAGTAGACGCAGCCCGCGTCTTTTTCTTGGCATTCGTTCATTTGATAGACCACCGCATCTGCGACGGGCGGGTGCTTACAAGCTCTTGGCTTGTCACTAGCAGTCACAGCCAGCCACTGGTTCAGATCAAGCTTTAAAAAGCATTGTCGAAAACTAAGCAGGTGACTCAAGACCTGGAGAACCGAATTCATGTAGCACGTGTTCCCCAGGTTTCTCAGTCCCGTGACGCCTGGAGTGACTGCCGGCCTCCGCCCGCCCGCGGGGTCGTCGGAGGTAGAGAGCACTGGGGTCCGGGGTGCCGCCTCAACGGGAGCTCCGTCGCCGGGGGTGGCCTGCGCTAGACCTTGCAAGCGCAAGCTCTTGCGCGGAGGCATGCTTTCCAATTCCGCTTTCACCTGATACTCCAAGTCCTGCTGTCTTTTTTTCACTTCCTTTTTTGCTACGATTTTGCCCTGAAACTGTTCTTCTTGCCTTTTTCTCCCAAAGGGCGATTGCTCAAACCACGTCCGGAAGATCTTCCCCATGAGCATCCTCCTCCGGTGCCCCAGGGCGGCGGACACGGGGTCCTCGAGGCGAGGCGGCGGGGCGCAGTCACCGGCCGCGGGCCGCAGGGCTCTGCCGCTGCGCGTGGTGCAGGGGTAATGCTGACTTTTGATTGCACTCAGTGTACTTCGCAGTAACTTCAGGTCTCCGCCTGCATTGTCGTTAAGAACATAATCGTCACACAGGTAACAAAACACGCAGCACTCGCTCAGCTCCAGCGCCACGGGGTGGCCGCTCTCCTGGAAGTGCCGCCGCGCGTGCTGGTGGCCGCGGCGCCCGCAGGCCACGTGCGGACAGCTGAGGCAGGCCCAGAGCGGCTCGGCGCCGCAGCCCGGGCAGCGCCACCTCTGAGGGCTGAGCGCCGAGTGGTCCCGCGCCAGCTGCAGCTGCCCCACGTGCTCGCACTGGTCCATCGCTAGCGCGTACTTAGTCCATCGCAGAAACGCATACTCCAAACGCGGCTCTGCTCACAGTCCTCCAAGCATCTGAAAACTAGGCAGAACAAAGCCCGTTTTTAATACAATCGAATTGCATCAAATCAAATTGTATTTTTTTTGTTTTGTTTTTGGCGTGGTGCTGGGGATTCAATCTAGGGGCGTTGTACCTCCAAGCTACATCCCCAGCCCTATTTTATTTTTTTTTTTAACTTGGAAACAGAGTCACCTTAAATTGCTGAGAGCCTCTCTAAATTGCTGAGGCTAGCTTTGAACCTGCGATTCTCCTGTCTCAGCCTCCCAGCGTGCACCACCACGCCTGGCATCCAGTCTTTCTTTTTTTATAAAGTATTTCCCCAGGATTAGGACTGTAAATGTGCTCCCTCGGCTCCTCCTTTCTGGGCTGCTCATAATAATGCGGAACACTTCTCACCCTCCCCTTGTTCTTTCTCGGCCTCCCTAATCTCAACCACTTGATCTTTTTGTTTTGTTTTGTATTGGTTTTGGTGCTGGGGGTTAAACCTAGGGGCATTTCTACCTCTGAGTGACACCCAGTCTCTTTTTCTGTTTTGAAACAGGGTCACAACTAAGTTGCTGAGTCTGGCCTCAAACTTACCATCCTCCTGTCCCAGCCTCCCAAGTACTGGGATTTACAGGTGTGCACCTGGTGCACACCTGTAATCTCAGCCACTCCAGGGGCTGAGGCGGGAGGATCACAAGTTCGAGGCCGGCCTGGGCAACTGAGCAAAAACTAATAGCTCAGTGGTAGCACACCACTGATTTCAATCTAGCACCGCAGAAAAACAAAACAAGCAAACAAAATACTTTCTCTAGTAGGTCTCCTTTAAAAACTTTTGTTTTTTAGCTGGGCATGGTGGCACATGCTTGTAATCCCAGTACTTGGGAGGCGGAGACCGGAGGATCCAGGTTTGCAGCCAGCCTCAGCTACTTAGTGAGGCCCTCCGCAACTTTGTGAGACCCGGTTTCAAAATAAAGAATAAAAAAAATAGGGCTGGGGGTGTAGCTCGGAGGTAGACTGCCCCTGGGTTCAATCCCTGGTACCGCAAAAAAAAAAAAAAAAAACTTCTGTTTTTAATTTTCTGCCACCATCTAGTGGTAAAAAATGGGCAATAGCCACTTTTCGCTGAACTAGCGTAAGATATATACCCTTTTTACCTAACAGTCTGAAGGCAATTTCCAAAACATTGCTTTTCTTAAAAACTAGGGCTGGCAAGACCCACATATATCTATCTCACTAATATTTACTAATATTCTGAGCCCTATGTGGAGTTACTAAAGCATAACTATAGTGAAAAGCATGTGTTTGAATTCTACCTGTGGGGCATACTGTAAAAAGTGACTTTGAGAAAGTCTTTTAGCTTCTCTAAACTTCATGTGTAGAAGAATGAAAAAATCATCCCAACTTCAACAGAATTGTTCAAGGATTGAGAAAGATAAAATATTTATCTGACCCTTGGTTAATGCTCAATAAATGGTAGCTACAGTGAATAAGTCTTAATATTCTATTTATGATTTAACTACATCATGTTAAATATTTGACTTAATTATATTAAACTGGTCTTTCCACTTATGAAATCAATAATTACCTTTAATTCATGGCTCTATAACATACTCTGACTCGAGACCTAACAGTTTGCCTTAGGGAGAAAGATAGGAGATTTTTTTGTGTGTGTGTGTGGTACTGGGGATTGAAGTCAGGGACATTCTACCTCCAAGCTACACCCCCAGCCCTATTTTATTCTTTATTTTGAAACAGGGTCTCGCTGGGTTGATGAGTCTCACTACTTGCTGAGGCTGTCCTTGAACCTGCAATCCTCCTGTCTCAGCCTCCCACCACGCCTGGCTGAGAATGTTTTTGTATTTGAATATTCTCAGGAATGAGCCACGTGTTTCAAAATAAAATAAAATAGGGTTGAGGGGTGTAGCTCCAAAGTAGAATGCTCCTGGGTTCAATTCCTAGTGCAAAAAAAATATTTTCCCCTCTCAGGAATGTTTAAGGATGTATATGGGTGGGCGTGGTGGCGCACGCTTGTAATCCCAGTACTTGGGAGGCTGAGACCGGAGGATCCGGGTTCGAAGACAGCCTCAGTTACTTAGTGAGGCCCTCTGCAATTTAGTGAGACCCTGTTTCAAAGTAAAGAATAAAAAATAGGGCTGGGGAGTATAGCTCGGAGGTAGAATGCCCCTGGGTTCAATCCTCAGTACGGCAAAAGAAAAAAAGGTGTATATGCAAATAAAGAGAAAAGAAAAAATAAAGCATATAGAAATACAATGAGCTTTTATATTTTAGCAGGCCTAAGAATATCTGAAATTATAAGCTGCTACTTTTTTTTTTTTTTGGTATGGGGATTGAAACCAGGGTCCCATGCATGCTAGACAAGCCCTCTATCACTGACCTACATCCCCAGCCCTTACTATTTTATTTAAGACAGGGTGTTGGCTGGGTGCAGTGGCACACCCCTGTAGTCTCAGTACTTGGGAGGCTGAGACAGGAGGATCACAGGTTCAAGGGTAGCCTTAGCAACTTAGACCCTATTTAAAAAAAAAAAAGAGCTGGGGATGGAACTTGGTGGTTTAAGCCCCTGGGTTCAAGCCTTGATCCAGAAGTTGTTCCTTTGTCAGCTCAAGTCAGGAATGCTTCTGAAAGGTACTTAAAAATAAAGAGCAGAAGTCTTTTAAATAAAAGCAGTGATCACGAGACATTTTTTCATTCATTTAACATAAACTGAATCCAAATTTCAGGGTACAGGCGAGAACCTGGTTATAGGACACTGGCATCCTATGGAACATGACCATGCTTTCCATTTTTAGGGCAACATGACAAGCTGAGTTTCAGTGATACTCGCAGGTGCCCCCTGCAGGGCCCCAGCAAAACTGCAAAGGTCATGCTGAGTTTGGGTTCCTTCCTACCACTTTAGGTAAAAATCTAGTGATAAGTCTCCCTTTGTTTGTTTTTGTAGGACCAGGGATTGAACCGGGGGAATTCTACCCCCAGCCACACTCCCAGCCCTTTTTTTGTTTTGAAATAGGGTCTTGCTAAGTTGCTGAGGTTGGCCTCAAACCTGCAATCCTCTTATCTCAGCCTCCCAAGTACAGGGGTGACAGGTGTGCGCCACCAGGCCCAGCAACCAGTCTCCTTTCGATGACAGGCATACTGAGCCTGGATTAAGACTGACTAGTACTAGCCCTCACATGTGCTTGCATTTTAAGTGCTCACTTTCAATTTTTCTCCTGTAAAAATTTCTTGAGGCCTAAAATCTAGTCAAATATATTTTATTAGAACTCCCAAGATTCAACAATAATTGTTAATGAGACATCAATGGTTAGCATACTCCATTATCCTATATCCTTCTATGTAATAAGGCCTTAAGGTCATCCACACCAATCCTGCAGGAGAAATGGTTGACTATACCTTCAAAATATATCTCAGATTTTACTACTTATTACCTCTTCTGCTGACTTGTCCCAAGCCACAATCAAATCTCACCTGATTATTGCAAGGAGGCTCATAAATGGTGTCACCACTTCTATCCTTACTGCCATCAAAAATGTACTCAACACGTGTGACAATGGGCCAGCAGACCCGTGCTCTGGCCCTCCCCCATTCCTGTGCAGTCAGCAGGCCACGGGGGTGAGGGAGTCAGCACACACCTGCAACTGCCCTGCTAGGCCCACCTGCCAGTACCTGGGTCTTGAAGAACTCCTTGTCCCCAACATCCCCAAACTTGCTCCTGGGGTCCAGGGGCACTATCCAGCCACCGAAGAATTCTGTAGAGAATGACATGATCGCAGAGATCTGACTGGCAAACAGCTCTGGAAGAGGGATGAGTGAATAGAGACTATGAATCTAGAGATGATAAGGAAATTAGAGCTCTAGCTTGTAGCGGGTTTTGAAAAAGGGAGCAGAGGTAGAATTAATGCTTTACAAACACTGGATAAAAGAACTGATTCAATTTGGATGTTAAAGGAAGAATTTAAAGCTCTCTTCTACCTACTTTTATTCAAAATGTATTGAATGAAAAATTTAGTTAAGCACCATGCTTCTGGCAAATCATAGACAATAATTACTACTCCAAATCTTTGCAGAGGTGAATGGCATTTATTTACACTCAAGGAAATTTATTTCATTCAAAAAATTTAAGAGGTAGTATGAGCCGGGCCTGGTGGTGGATGCCTAGAATCCCAGTGTACATGAGAGGCTGAGTGAGACAGGAGGATCACAGGTTCGAGGCCAGCCTCAGCAACTCAGCGAGACCCTGTTTCAAAAAAAAAATTACAAAGGGGGTGGGGGTGTAGCTCAGAGGTAGAATGACCCTGAGTTCAATCCCCAGTACTAAAGAAAAAAAGGAGGTAGTATGAGTTAACACCTTACATGACATTCAGAAAAGATGACTCAATAGAAAAAAATGTATATATTTTGAAAGTACATATATTTATTTGGGGGTTATCATGGGCAATGTGACTACAAATTATTGTATATTCTCTTTATTAATCCACGTTTTCAAATTTCTAAAAATAATGAACATGTTAATTGTATTATGTTTTAGGTAAAAACAGCTGAGAAAGCTAGTGTCATGTACAGAGGCTGTTAAACACTAGTCTCTTCACTCCCTTTTCCAGTACTTTGAAGACATTTGCCTATTTCATTACAGTTCTTACCAAAAATATCCATGTGTGGGGTGTGTGTGTGTGTGTGTGTGTGTGTTAGTTACTGGGGATTGAACCCAGGGGCATTCTACCTCTGAGCTACACCCCCAGCCCTATTTTATTTATTTTTGAAACAGGGTCTCACTAAGTTGTGGATGGCTTTACTCAATTGCTGAGGCTGGCCATGAACCTGCGATCTTCCTGTTTCAGCCTCCCAAGTACTGGGATTACAAGTGTGTGCCACCATGCCCAGCTCTAAAAAAAAATCTATTTAGATGATGGCCAAGGTCCTTGACCTTCAACAGGAAGCGGTATCTATAACTAAACAATTGTATTTGAAGCAAAATTATGAAAAGGGTTAGATCTTGGTCAGGATTCATCTCTCTGAGAGATGAACGTTACAGTAAGGGAGAGCGAACTCTCAGCAAAATGATTAAATAGCACACTTTGCAATCTGTCTGAGTTTAATACTTGGCTTCATTTTCTATGTGACCATAGACAAATTATTTATGTTCTATATGCCTCCATTTTTTACCTGTAAATTAATACTGGTAGAATAATACCAACAGAGTTATTAGAGAAATTAAATACATTTGTATCTGTAAAACACTTAGAACAATTCCTGGCACTTAGTAATAAGACTCAGTACATCAAGCTGCAGAATAAACAACTAATAATAAAATATTGCAAATGTGAGTTCCCTTCATTTGATCACTTTTAGCCAGGGGTTCATTCTTCTTCAAATAAAGTGCTGATAATCAAGATATTAGCTAAGAATGAAGGTCTGACCTCTCCCAGAGGTATTTACATTTTAAAAGAGGGTTTCTCAAAAATCTTTTTAAAATCCAAAGATATGAAACCAGATCTCCAGATGATTATTTTAGAGCAGGGGCCCACTGTGAGTCTACTTGTGAAAGAGACCAGTAGGGGGCGCACGAGGGAGGAAGCGGGAACTAGAGAGCCAGGTGCCCCAGGGATCTGTCTGCTCTCCTGCCTGAGCCAAAGGGTGAGGGTCCCCAAAGGGACTGTGGACACAGGATCTGAAAGCTTGGAGGAAAAGAAAGGACAGTAGTATCGGGTGTGTGTGTGTGTGTGTGTGTGTGTGTGTGTGTTACTGGGAATTGAACCCAGGTGCAGTTACCTCAGAGCTATAACCCCGGCCTTTTTTGTTGTTTTTGTTTTGAAACAGGGTCTTCCTAGGTTGCTGAGTCTCTTGTTACATTGCTGAGTCTGTCCTCAAACCTGCAATCCCAAATTCTGGGATACGTGTATTTTCTTTTTTTTTTTGCGGTACCGGGGATTGAATGCAGGGTCGTTCTACCTCCGCACTATACCCCCAGCCCTATTTTTTATACTTTATTTTGAAACTGGGTCTCACGAAGTTGCAGAGGGCCTCACTAAGGAGAGAGAGAGAGAGAGAGAGAGCGCGAGCTGAGGCTGGCCGCAAACCCCGATCCTCAGGTCTCCGCCTCCCAAAGTACTGGGATTACAAGCGTGCGCCACCACGCCCGGCGATACCCGTATTTTCTTGACACTTCCTATCTTTCTCTACGGGGTTCAAAGCATTTCTTTTCATTTGCAAATCACTGCTGTGAGGCTAGATATTATTAACTGTGGCTCCAGCACATTGGATATATTTGGGGATATATATATATATATATCCCCAGTACCTACTGGGGACTGAACTGAGGGCCATTCTAACTATGAACTACACCCCCAGCCCTATTTTATTTTTTATTTGGAAACAGGGTTTCACTAAGTTGTGGAGGGCCTCACTAAGTTTCTGACGCTGGCTGCGAACCTGCAATCCTCCTATCTCAGCCTCCCAAGTACTGGAATTACAAGCATGTGCCACCACACTTAGCTAGTATATTCATTTTAGAGAAATATGATATAACAACATTTTACACCCCATACAGATCCTACTAAAAATATTACTTATACCTACATAATAGCACCATATAAATAGTTAAGATATTCTGAATGAAGTCTATGTATAAGGATTAAAATGATCTGTACTGTCATTTTCATACATTTAAAAAATGTTTCACAGCTGGGTATGGTGGTGCATGCCTATAATCCTCCTGTCTCAGCCTCCCAAGTACTGGGATTACAGTCTTAACAACTAAGCAAGAACTTTAGCAACTTAAATAATTTAATCTAGATCTTCTAATTAGTGCAATTGAAGGCTCAGATTTCAGACTCTTTCCTTTAAAAAATGTTTTAAAAAGTCAGGAAGTTACCATGAAAAATAAACACACACACACACACACACACACACACACACACACACACAAATTAAATTACTATTTAATAAAGTGACAGAATGAAGGAAATGGCTAGTAAATCATCTAAAAAAGAATTAAAGTAGCTAGGCGTGCTGGCTCACTCCTGTAATCCCTGTACTTGGGAGACTGAGACAGGAGGAGCACAGGTTGGAGGACAGCCTCAGCAATTTAGTGAGGCCCTCAGCAATAGTGAGACACTGTCTCAAAATAAAAAATAAAATAGGGCAGAGGGTGTACCTCAGAGGTAGAATGCCCCTGGGTTCAATCTCCAGTAACACACACACACACACACACACACATTCATTTACATGTTAAAATCTGAATAAATTATGCTCTATAATAAATTATGCTCTATTAAGATCTTCTCCCTCATAGCTCATAGTGTCAAATAATTGTAACATAACATTTACATTCTATATAATTCTTAGGTGTTGTTCTGGTTTTTTTTTTTTTTTTTTTGTATGGGGGATTGAACCCAGGGATACTCTGCCTCTAAACTACACCCCTAGCCCTTTTTATTTTGAAACAGGTTTTCATTAAGTTGCTGAGGCTAGCCTCAAACCTGCAATCCTCCTGCCACAGCCTCCCACTTACTGGGATTACAGTCATATGCCATAGTATTTTATAGGCACAATTTTACAGCTATTACAAAATTGTTTCAAGTCTTGGAAGACACTGGAGATGTAGCTCAGTGGTAGAGCACCCATCTATCATGTGTGAGCACCTGAGTCCAAACCCCACTACCTCCAAAAATAATAATAAAGTCTTGAAAGACAAGATAAATCTTAAGCTCCCTAACATGGTTTATTAGAGCTTTCAAATTGTGGCACAATTTTCTACTCTCTTCTATGACTAATCACTTTCCACACATCTTTCATTAAAATGTTTTTTATATACAAATGGCCACATTTTAGATAAGTTTATTTTTAAACTCTTTACAATTGGGATATGAACTAGTTTTTTTTAAGTGGGCGTGCACATTTTATATAAACACACACACACACCCTACTTCAATTAGAGAAAATTCTAAATGCCACTGGGTGTACAACAGAAGAAAACACTGGTCACAGAAATCATCTTTATCTCATTAAAGAAAACCCTCAGACCTCCCAGAGGGGTGTATATTAAAGAAGACATATGTTGAAGCTTTATTTTTAACAAAGATAATTTTTGTAACATAACATGTTTCTTTTAACAGTAGCAACTTAAAACACCTCCCTTAAAGTCTATTAAAAGTAGCAAGATTTGTATTTTCCATAAGAAAAGATAGGAGGAAATGGTAATTTCAGTAGGAGGTAGGCTTTAGGAATTGCAAACCACCAGAATCATTACATGCATTTGGATAAGAATGAAAATAGCTTTATCCATAGTTTGCAGTAATTAGGGTAAACCCTACTCACTCCTTATAAGCAGTTTTCAATTTTGCATTTACTTTTTGGAACCGCCATCGTACCCTCTCCTCTTCAGAACTGTTTGTGAAGCGCCAAGGGTCAAGCGTAGTGCTTGGTACACAGAAAGGGGCTCAATATTTTTGAATGAACAAATTATTGAAAGAAACTAACACAATGGGCTCTCCAGCTCTCTCTGCTCCCTCTTAGGTACGCTATTATGCCTATTATGTGCTTTGGCACCTCTCCATGTCAATCATGATGTATTTCCTTCCCTTTATCC
This sequence comes from Glis glis, assembly GCA_004027185.1. Lineage (NCBI taxonomy): Eukaryota > Metazoa > Chordata > Mammalia > Rodentia > Gliridae > Glis > Glis glis. The sequence goes on along the minus strand of PVJS01050247.1, from coordinate 2,680 downwards.
CTAGGAAGGCTCTGGTTATTCTTTCTTCCTTTGGAGATCTAGAATCTATAATTAACCCTGATCTCGCTTGAAACTCCTCATTAAACAATAGAGGACAACCTTTTCCCTTGGGCGCTCCTATGTCTCTAACATGCCTCTCCTGGAGCAGAGACTGACTCTAGCTGAAGATGTTTTGAGATAAAGCTCCTGGCAAGCAAGTTCTGCCTCCTCCGGGTTATCTGGATTCATCACGCCTGTCCCTACTTACAAGTCATTAATTCACGAGCGGGATTATCAATGTCACAACAACATATTTATACATCACCCTACTGCAGCTAACTTCCTAACAAGAGGGGAAACATTCCCAAAACGACTGCGCATTCTACCATGGGTCTAGTAAATTGAGTTCAAATACTTGGTGTATAAAATGCCTCGACTCTCCACTCATCCTAGTACATCTATGATTTGACCTAGCAAGTATATTCTTAGGCTAAAAATCAGCTTTTTCCCTATGTCAGGCAAAAAGCATTACAAATGAATTCTTAGGTTTTTGTGCCATCTGAAAGTGCTATGAATATAGCTGCATTATTTATAATCTTTTTGCCAGAAAGCCCGTATTTGCAGAATCACCCTATATTTTGGTTATCACTTATTTGAGCTGGGCCTAATGGTGAAACTGTCTCCCATTATTGAATCAGGGGATGATTTAGGCACAGACTCTTTCCTATCTTGATTAGACTCCTTAGCCTCACCTTAGCCTCTCTGATCTCCCCACCAGGACCGGGCACCATGTTTGTTCTGCTTAACACTGCAGGAAAGGGGAGAAACTTCAAAGCACCCCTTTTTCTGCTACCAAGAAGCCAAAATGGTGCCTTTCTCTATACCTCTACCATTCAGAAAACAAATTCAATACTCTCAGGGGGTTTTCCTCCACGTTAAGCAGTCTGGTGCTAAAGCTGGGGACATACAAGATACTATCAGACTCTATCCTCAAACAACCCGATCAACAGAAAATTCTCTTAAGTATCATCAAAATACTATAATACTTAGTAAGATCCAAGTGTGAAGAAGAAAAGTTTGGTAGAGTGTATGGATGATAACATTTTTTAAGTATAAAAAGAAAAAGCTATTAAAAAGGGGAGAAAAAAACAATTAAGCAGAAACAATATATTTCAGACATTTAACCCACATCTTCAACAGATTTTCCATTTTAAATATTCCAAAAAGTGTACCATTGTGTATTATGCAACGTGCTGATGCAATTATCATTTAAAAATATTAAAGCTGAAAAACCACAAACGATGAGGATTTGGGGAGGAAAAACAAGACTGATGCACCATTAAAAAAGCCTGAACATTTCAACCTTCTCAACTATGCACATTGAACTGTTCAGTATCAGAATGTCTCAGTTTCGGTTTAGATAGGCTACAGTGTTAAATACTGGATTATAATCACAAAAAAAGCAACAGAAATCCCAAAGATAAGTAAGAGAAAGCCTGTATCCAAATGTTTCAAATCCCTTTCAAATTCCCTGAGATGCTCAATTAAGGACAAAAATGGTTAGGGTTCCGAGAATACAAAGTGTCATCTCTTTTAGGACAAATAAATACTGAATCTCATGGAGGCTAAGAAATATTCTACAAACGTGTACCTCCTGTTTGGAGCCGAATCTGATCTCAGCAGTCAACTCTTTTTTCCTCGTTCACACCAATTGCTGATTTTGAAGACAACTCAAACGGAATTCCCTCCCGGCCCTAAGTGTTACCACCCCTATTTTTGTCCCACAGGCAGCCACTTAACAGATAATAAAGAATTCCAGTGCAGGGCCCTAAGGTCGCATTTCCATGCTAATTTCACAGCCCCGTTACTAGCAACATGATAATGAAGGTTTAAAAGGGGAAGGGGGGAGCTTGAGGAAAAGCGAACCTCCCAAGTTACTAACCTGTCTCACTTCCAGTATTAAAACTGCGAGAAACTATCCAGTTACCAGAAAAATTCACAGCGGCTCAAACTTGCCGTTGAAACTATTTTACACTTTCTTTGGGGAGGGATGTGTCCTACCGTCTCTTAAGCCCCTTCCTCACACTGACACGTTTCTTATACCCAGCAAAGTCGTCCAGCCTACTAGCGTTCCTTCCCCTCGGGAATGATTTTAGAAAACTGGTATTCAAAAAACTCTAAGTGTCTTTACGAGGCAGCAGGTGGCCGGGCGTGGTGGTGCACGCCTGTAATCCCACTATTTGGGAGGCTGAGAGAGGAGGATCGCAAGTTCGAGGCCAGCCTCAGCAACTCGGAGAGACCCTGTTTCAAAATAATAATAATAAAAAGGGCTGGGGGTGTAGCTCGGAGGTAGAATGCCCCTGGGTTCGATCCCTAGCACCAAACAAGCAAAGAGGCAGCAGGTGCACGGTTGCCCTGGTGCGGACCGAGGGAGGGAAGGCAAGATTCGGAGAAGCGCCTTCTCCCCGCCGGGGACCAGGACCTGCCGCCCCGCCGCGAGGGCTCGGGGTCCCTGCACCCTTGGAGCCTCCGGCGGGATGCGGGCTCCCCGCCCGGTGCCCGCGCGTCCGACTCCGGTCCCCGGAGCGCCGCGCTTCAGTAGTGCCCGCGGTCAGGGCGCGAGTCCCGCTCGGCTCCGCATCCTTCGCAGCGCCCCGCAGCGCCCCGCAGCGCCCGTCCCCGCAGGTCCCCGCAGCGCCCC
>PVJS01050246.1:0-14383 GCA_004027185.1 Glis glis | reverse complement strand
TGGGAGGTGGAGACCGGAGGATCAGGGTTCACGGCCAGCCTCAGCACACTCTCTCTCTCTCCCTGTCTCTCTCTACCTAGTGAGGCCCTCCGCAGCTTCGTGAGACCCGGTTTCAAAATAAAGTATAAAAAACAGGGCCGGGGGTGTAGCTTGGAGGTAGAATGCCCCTGGGTTCAATCCCCGGTACCACAAAAAAAAAAAAAAAATTAAAAAAAAATAAAAAGGTCTGGGGATGTAGCTCAGTGGTAAAGTTCCCCTGGGTTCAATCTCTAGTACTACAAAAAAGTAGGTACTACATCTTATTCATGTTATTTCCAGTACAGAAACCAATAGAAAGGTTTTTTTTAAATCAATGACCAAGGAATCACCCAGAAACAGTAAACAAGCTCTCAACTAACTCTTTCACCAAGACAATTTAAAATATATATCTGATAGGTTGGTTCCTTTTTCAAATGCCCCCTTAAACCCATCTCATCATCCTGTACTTTTCCAGTGTTACCCTCTACCCTCTTGCAAAATGAAAGTTTCTTGATTATTAGCTTTCAAAGTCCTTGAAATTACATATTCTTAATTTGATTCTTAAAAACCACCCTGGAAGTTGACAGGCCAAAAGTTAGCTTGATCAAAGATCAAAGTATTTGACAAATAGCTGGAAAGTAAAAAGTAACATTACATATTGCTACTTCATGAAGGGGCTAAAGATCAACTATTCATTACTACTTATCTGAAGAAAAAGGGGAGATGGGATTTAACAAAGAATAAACAAGGCAGTTGACAAATCTGTGCTGAATGCTCACAGAATGCAGAAAACATTCAAGGCACAGGCAAGTATCCCCAGACCCTACACTGTCACATAACAGACTAGGATAAGACTTTTTGTAGCAAAGCAAACTAAGTTTCAAATGGCAATATATAATTTCTGCTTCAAAAGAAAATGAAAAGACAGAAATGAGCAAAGAAACAAAATTTTAAAATTTGAATACATAACCTAAAAGTTAAACCAACTAGACAATACTAGCTGGCAAGTGATAAGAAAATGATTATGAATAAAATGCAATTTATTCTCAACATTTTTATATTTATTTATTTTGGTACTGGGGATTAAACCCAGGGACATTCTACCCCTGAGATGCACCCAGGCCCCATTTCATTTTTATTTTTTTGAAACAGGGTCTCACTAGGTTGATGCAAGTCTCACTACTTGCTGAGACTGTCCTCGAACCTGCAATCCTCCTGTCTCGGCCTCCCAAGTACTTGGATTACAGGTGTGTGGCCACCATGCCCAACTTCAAGATTTTTATAATGTTTATTGGTTCTTCTAAATTTTATAAATATTCCATCAACTTTACTTACATTAGTAGAGCCAAATAAATATAAACAGATCTCCGGATAAAAAAACTACTCTTTCTTATAAACATAGTAAATGAAAGGGTTTTATCTCAAAACAAGCTACCTTCAGGTTTAGGTAGCTGGAAAAATGGTCTTCTATTACTGAGCTGTACCCCCAGCCCTTTTTATTTGAAACAGGGTCTTTAAGTTATTATGCGCTGGCCCTTTATACTACTGTTTCAGCCTCCCAAGTAATGGGACTACAGGCAAACATCCCCACACCCAGAGTAAAATGCTTTAAAATATGGTTATTTTCCCAGTGTGCATGCATGTGCATGTGGGGAATGAACCTGGGGCATTCCACCTCTGAGTTACACTCCCAGTCTCCCTTTTTTGTGGTACTGGGGATTGAACCCAGGGGTATTCTACTTCTGAGTTATATCTCCAGCTCAATTTTACTTATTTTGAAACAGGGTCTCACTAAGTTGCTGAGGGCCTCGCTAAACTGCTGAGGATGGCCTCGACCCTGCGATCCTCCTGTCTCAGTCTTCCAAGTACTAGGATTACAGGCATGCATCAGCACACCTGGCTTCGCGAGACCCTGTTTCAAAATTAAAAAAAGCTATAGCCGGGCGTGGTGGCGCACGCTTGTAATCCCAGTACTTTGGGAGGCGGAGACCTGAGGATCCAGGTTCGCGGCCAGCCTCAGCTCTCTCTCTCTCTCTCTCTCTCTCTCTCTCTCTCTCTCTACCTAGTGAGGCCCTCCGCAACTTTGTGAGACCCGGTTTCAAAATAAAGTATAAAAAATAGGGCCGGGGGTGTAGCGCAGAGGTAGAACGCCCCTGCGTTCAATCCCTGGTACCGCGAAAAAAAAAAAAGCTAGACGTGGTGGCACACACCTGTAATTCCAGTGTTTGGGAGGCTGAGACAGGAGGATTGCAGTTTTGAGGTCAGCCTCAGCAATGTAGTGAGATACTGTTTTGAAACAAAAAATAAAAAGGGCTGGAGGTATAGCTTAGAGATAGAATGCCCCTGGGTTCAATCCCCTTACCAAAAAATATACATAATAAAAAATTAAAAAATAAAAAGTTTGGGGTATAGCACCAACGTGGAATTCCCCTAGGATTCAATCCCCAGTACTAACACAAAGAATTTGGACCCTCATCATCATTAGTTCTTGAATGACTTCCTAAACATAAATGATTTGCAAAAGCAATAGTTAAAATAAGGGATCATTCTCTTCCTTGAGACAAATATGATTCTATACTGGAATATGGCTAGTAAAGAATGCTCTTTTAACCTCCCTTCTTGTCTACCACATTATTCCCCTTAAAGACAATTTTTTCCCATATCCCATCAACTCTGAAGCCAGTCTCAGCATCATTTGCATTACTCCTCTGCCTGGAATAGTCTTATAGACTTTTGTAGATACATGGTTTCCTCTCCCTTCATGTCCTCATTCAAATGACACCTTCTCAGTGATACCCTCCCAGCAAACCTATCTAAAATGACAATCTCCCTTCTCCTAAGCATGTAGAACTACGAGATATAATATATACTTTATTTGCTTAGTATGGTTTATGAAAGATTTCTCTAATTAGAAGGTAAGCTCCATAAGGACAGGATTTTTTTATGCTTTGTTTAGTGATATATTCCCATGGTCTACCTCTAACCACAAATTCCTATCCTTAATTTCTACCTCCTCACTTTTTTTTGGTTTTGAGGATTGCACCCAGGGGCATTCAACCTCTGAGCTACACCCCCAGCCCTCTGTATCTTTTATTTTGAAACAGTGTCTCGGTAAATTGCTGAGGCTGTCCTTGAACCTGCGATCCACCTGTCTCATTCTCCCAAGTACTGGATTACAGGCGGGCACCATCATACCCGGCTACCTCCTTGCTTTTAACCAAGTACTTCTTTGACTTCATCAAGAATTTTAGTCCTTAAACCAGGCATAGTGGTGCATACCTGTAATCCTAGTACTTGGGAGACATAAAATCCAAAGCAGGGTGTGGCAGCTAGAAACCATTTAACACAGGACTTAAATTTCATCCTGAGCTTGACTGGGAACTTGAGTTTTAAGCAGGGGAATGAGTGACATGGTAAGGTTTTGTGTCTGATACACATTTCTTCTTCTTTTTTTTTTTTTTTAGTGGTACTGGGTAGTGGTACTGGGGATTGAATCCAGAGGCATTCTACCTCTAAGCTACACATCCAGCCCTATTTTATTTTTTCTTTTGAAACAGAGTCTCACTAAATTGCTGAGGTTGGCCTTGATCATATAATCTTCCTGTCTCAGTTTCCCAAGTACTGGGATTACAGCTGTGTGCCACCATGCCTGGCTTCATATATACATTTCTTCTAACAATTGTATGGTAGGGTGAAGATTAGGGGCAGTTAAAAAGGCTAGTCAAACAGTCCAGGCAAGAAGGAAGCCTGCAGAAGGGGCAGTGGTGATAAGGTTAAAAAGAAGAGATAGAACAAATAAATATTCAGGAAGCTATGTGGGTGGACCTTCTTAATTGTCTGCCTATCCAGAGGCCAGGGTCAAGGAGGAATGAGGATTTAAGATGGCTTGGGCCAAGTTTCCAGCTTAGCTGAAAAGGTCACACACAAATCAATAATAAAAAGAAAAGAAATCTAATAGAAAACCAGGCAATTTACAGAAAAACAAAAGGCCATTAAAACAAATTTAAAATTTTCAATTTCACTACTAATGAATACAATGCAAATTAAAATGGGATACCATCCCCATCTTCACCACCTCCCAGAAGATTTACAAAATTTTAAAAGATGGATAATATACAATACTAGTGAAGGTATGGGGATATAAATATGTCCATATGCTAATGAAGGAGCATAGCTTAGAACACCCTTTTGAATGCAACTTCACCATCCTTTGGAACCAGCAATTTTACTACTACTGTGGGGGGGTTTTTTGGTACTGGAGGTTGAACCCAGAGGCAATCTAACTCCAAGTATATCCCAGCCCTATTTTATTTTCAAACAGTGTCTCGCTAAGTTGCTGAGGGACCTTGCTAAATTTCTGAGGCTGGCTCCAAACCTGCGATCCTCTTGTCTCAGCCTCCCATGTATTGGGATTATAGGTGTGCACCACCATGCCCAGCTGCAATTTTACCTCTAAGATTATGTGTCCATTCACACTTACACAAAAAGCTCCATATAAGAATGTTCACTGTAGAACTAATATAAACAAAAATGTGGTGACAACCTAATTATTCATCCTTAGGGAAGGGTTAAATCAGTTCTGATAATCCATACTACAGAAGAATACAATACAACCTGAAATATTTATGAAATGTAATGGGAAAATGTATAAAACATGCATATATTAGGAAGAAAAGTAAACTACAGTACAGTATGTATGATTCTCTCCCATTTTTGTTTAAAAAATTAAGGGCCCATATTTGTGAATGCACAGAAAAAGGTCTGGAAGAACAAATAAACTTTAATTTGGAGAAAAGAATGGAATGAAGGAATGGACAACATGAGGAGAGACACCTTTTTTTACTCTAGCTAAATGTATAGCTTGATTCCCCCAAATATACAAACATGAATTACTTTTTTTTCTTGGTAATGGAGAATGAATCCAAACCTCCAGCTGATTTTTAATCTTTTTATTTGGAAATAGAGTCTTGCTAAGTTGCTAAGGCCAGCTTTGAACTTGCAATATTCCTGTTGCAGTCTCCCAAATACTTGGAAGTACATGCATGTACCACCATGACTTATATTATGAATTAATTTTATGATTAAAAAAGTTTAGCCAGGCGTGGTGTCTTTGGAGACTGAGACAAGAGGATCACAGGTTCAAGACCAGCCTTAGCAACTTAGTGAGACCCTATTTCAAAATGAAAATTAAAATAGTACAGGGGTATGGCTTAGAAGTAGAATGCCCCTGAATTCAATGCCCAGTACCACATACCCACACACAAAATTAAAACATGATAATATGTATGACATGTGGCATGTGACAATGTGGCAATTTAATGAGTAAAATAGATCTGCTGGCTTTTGTAAAGCCAAAGCCCAAGCTAATAGGCATCCAATAGATTGCAAAAGGTAATATGCTTGTGTTCATACTTGAACATTTTCAGACACCATTATTTTTCTATATGTTTTGTGCATTTTTACTGTGTATATAATGTATAAATGGATGAGTTCCAATTTTGTAACATCTAGTCTCTGGATATTAAAGAGGTTGCCAGTATATGACAAAGTAGTTATATAAAATCAGCACATTTTTCAATTTGTGCTGAAATTCATAGGAAAGCTTGCCTTGTTAATTATGTTTTAATATGAATGTGTTCAACTATCTCTAAGCATTACGTATGCCTATACTTGTCCACTGGACTGAAGGCAGAGAGAACGAAGTGAAGAGGGAATGAATGGTTCAAGGCCAAAATGTCATATTAGAAGATACCTTAGATTATAAGTATTAGTTCATGTACAACTGTATTTACCAGTGCTTTGTGTTCATAGTGGGCAAATTCTTACATGAAATATCTAGTCCTTCTAGATATTTAGATGTGCTTGATATATTTAAAAGTAGAAGCACAGTCGGGCATGGTGACCTATGCCTGTTCCAGGCCAGTCTTAGCAACTTAGTGAGACTCTCAGCCACACAGCAAGACCCTTTCAAATAAAAAAAAAAGGGCTGGGGGTGTAGCCCAGAGGTAGAATGCCTCTGGGTTCAATCCCTAATACCACACAAAAATGTAGGAGTACTAGAATAAAATATTTTAAAGACCTTTTAAAAACACATGGGAAGTCGGGCATGGTGGCGCACACTTGTAACCCCAGTACATGGGAGGCTGAGACAAGAGGATTGCAGGTTTAAGGACAGCCTCAGCAAATAGTGAGATTCTCATTAACCTAGTGAGACCTTATTTCAAAATAAAAATAAAATAGGGCTCGGGGTGTAGCTTGGAGGTAGAATGCACCTGGGTTTAATCCCTAGTGCCACCGAAACAAAACAAAACAAAACAAAACAAAACACATGGGAAATACCATGTTTGGGAATGGAATTGTTAAACCACCTCTGTGAACAGTAAAAAAAAAAAGGACTGCAGCAAAAATTTATTTTTTATACCTATTCTCACATGGCATTTATACACTGGCCAAAGGGCTTGCACCTGCCTGTGTCTCTTGTCTAGGGCAAGCCTGCTTGTGCATTCATGTTACTCAAGGTCGTACTCATAGAATGTTTCTTTGCAATTCAGGAGTCAATGTTAACTGGTGTCTTGTATCCTTGTGTCATTCATTTTCTTCAATAGCTTTTTAAAACAACAATTTTTACCATTGCCAATATAAATCATTGTAATAAAATTTAAGTGACTAAAAAGAATTAGGAAAGATGGCGAGAAAGAAATATCTTGAGTCATAATTTAACTAAAATTTAGATTTTATTGTTTTTTTCCTTTTTATTTTTTGTGGTACTGGGGATTGAACCCAGGGTGGGGGTTCTACCTCTGAGCTACACCCCCAGTCCTATTTTATTTTTTATTTTGGAACAAGTTCTTGCTAAATTGCTGACGCTGGCCTCTATCCTGTGATCCTATCTCAGCCTCCCAAGTACTGGGATTAGAGATGTGTGCCACCATGCCCAGCTTCATTTATTGTTTTTTAACATACTCTTTTCAACATTTTCTCCAGAACATAAACTTTTTGGAAATTTTCCTCTTTTTAATATAACATATATTTCCTTATAACAAATTCTTCCTGATGACTGTTTTTAATGTTCTTTACCTCTGAAACCAAATCTCTCCAAGTAACTTTCAAGTAGTTTTTTTGGGGGGGCATTATCATTTTCTCCAATATCAAAGGAATGACTAATAAAACAAAATAAGGAGAAGCTTCACTTCTGAAGGCAAATAAAAACAGATAACATTTGCTTCTACTACAGCACCTCTTCCATATCTAAGGTAAGAAAAAAGAGTACTAATTTAATTTGACTAGTAGGTGATTATAATTGAACCTCCCTCCCTCCCTCCACCTTCTTGTGGTACTGGGGGTTGAACCCAGGGGCATTCTACCTCCAAAGCTATATCCCCAGCTCGATTTTATTTCTTATTTTAAAACGGGGTCTCACTAAATTGCTGAGGTTGGCCTTGATCATATAATCCTCCTGTTTCGGCCTCCCAAGTACTGGGATTACAAGAATACACCACCACGCCTGGCTTAGTTGAGTCTTTTTCATGATTTGCTTTTATGGGCTGAAATTATCATTAAAATCCATGTTGAAGCCCTGACCCCTAGTACCTTGAATGTGACTATGTTTGGGAATAGGGTTTTTAAAGAACTGATTAAGTTAAAATGAGGTTATTATGGTGGATTTTAATCAAATTTGACTTAATGTTATAAGAGGAAAGTAAGACACAGACACATAGACCACATGAAAATACAAGATAGCATGCATCTACAAGCCAAGGAGAGAGGCCTCAAAAGAAACTAATCCTGACTACACCTCAATATCAGACTGCTAGCATCCAGAACTGTGAGAAAATAATTTTCTATTGTTTAAGGTACAATCATAAATTGAATTGCATTCCTCCGTCCCCCCAGAAATTCACATGTTGAAAGCATTAACCACCAGTGTGACTCAATTTAGAGCAAGGACCTTAATCCAGAGTGATTGGTGTCACAAGAAGAGGAAGAGACCCCAGGCATGTGCACACAGAAAGAAGAGGCCATGTGAGGATACAGCAAGAAGGTGGCCTTCTATAAGCCAAGGAAAAAGGCCTCACCAGAAACCAACCTTAAGAATACCTTCATCTTGGACCTCTAGCTTCCAGAACTGTGAAAAAATAAATTTTTATTGTTTAAGCCACCTAGTCTGTGGTACTTTGTTATAGTTGGCCCTAGCAAACAGAGTTGCTAATCTAGTCATTTTAAAAGTATTTCTGTTTTTCCATATCAGAAAAAAAACAAGCCATTTAATCATTTCCATTAAAAAATAAAACCATGTCTAATTGAGGGAAGCTTTTTATAACATCTTTCTTACCTGCTTAAAGAACTCTGCAGGTGCCATTTCGGATCTATTTAGTGTTCGTAAGAGGAACGTTGGCCAAGATGATACACTCATCTGGTAGCCTATTTTATAAAATAAATAAGATACCATGAAAAAGTCTTCCTGTGACACTATAGCAAGTTGGTATTAAAAAATAGGTTTCATTCACAGTTCTTCTCCAGAGAATGGCTTTCTTATCTAAGGACTTGGGATATAGGTAAGAGGAGCATATGCAACCTGTTCTTGTTTCTATTGTCCCCACTGTACTGTCTGGCAACAATTGTACAGTGGGGCTAGAAACTCCTTTTCTAGAGAGGACAGCCTTTAGGGTTCACCAATGAACATGTATATGTTGGGGATGGGCAATAATACTAGGGGTGATCTCAGCCAGAGCCCAGGAGAGCTTCCATTTTACCAACAACCATAAAAGCACAGGCAAAGGCTACAAAAGACTAAGCCCCTTTGTCCTCAGAATCCCCGGCTTTTTTCCTTTTGAACTTAGCAAATAGACACAACAACAAATATTTATTCTTCTTAATTTTACACATGCTCAAATATTTAAGGGAAGTGTACCAATGTCAATAACTTACTCCTATACTCTGATATGCATTAAAATAAAATGAATTGATGAAACAATTGGACATTAAGATGGACAGATATAAAGCAAGTGTAGTAAAATGATAATGGTAGAATCTAGGTAGTGAGTATTGTAGGTGTTCACTGTAAAACTCAAATTTTCTGTATGTTTGGAATTTTCTCAAAATGTTAGGAAAAAGATTGTTCATAGTTTAGCAATTTTTATACATACTAAATATGATCTTCTTAGGATTCCTATCAGAAGCTACCAAAATAGACTCAGTAGGTATCTTTGCAAGAGATCTCACTACTACTAGCACAGCACCAGGCACAGGCAGCAGAGGTCCATTAATTTCACTCTTTCCTTGAGGCAACCTGTTTCATGCAACATCTGCCAACCTTGATGCCAGAACTATAAAGAAGTTGGAATGCATGCTTGATGTATACATGCATAAAGATAGGGAGGCAGATGAATCACTAACGACAGATTCATCAATAGAACAAAACATCCAAAAAAGTTAAGATAGAAAAAGTAATCTCTAATAATACTGTACCAAAACCCCCTTAATCTAAGGAAACAATTGTTGCTAGAAAACACAGGGGGGTGCTTGATTTGTTAATTATTTTCTTATAATAATAACAAATATAATAAATTAAATAATAAATTAACATTTATTGTAAATAATAAATTAACATTATGGATATCTAATTAATAGCATTCTCTGGAGAATATTCCATAACAATCATTCTCTGGTCCTTATGCCTGTCTTTGTACTCCCATCTTATCTTATTCCATGATGTACTAAGATTTTTCTAATTTAACATTTTTCTTAATTGTACAATTCTCTGAAGTCAGATATAGATTAAAAGACCAAAAATATATTAAAGTACATATAAAAATTCCAAAAATACACAAAACTAATCTATAATGTTATGATGTCTAGAGAGTAGTTACCTTTAGGAAGGGGGAGGTTATAACTGGGGGTCCAACAAGAATGGAGCTTTTGGGGTGCTGATAATATTCTATTTCTTTATTTGGGTGGTGGTTATACGTTTGTTGATTTGCAAGCTGTACACATGATATGTACACTTTTCGGGACATTAAAACTAAAAAATCTTTTAAATAATAACATTTAAGGCTTAAATAAAAAAACCTTTAAAAAAGGAAAACTAAAAAAATTGTGTTATATTAAAATTAAAATTAAACAATTCAAAATTTTAGTGCCTAAAAAGTAAATCAGAACCAGGCACAGTGGCATGTTCCTGGAATCCTAGTACTTGGGAAGCTGAGACAGGCGGAACACAGGTTCAAGGCCAGGGCAAAGTCACTTTGCAAGATCCTGTTTTCAAAATAAAAATAAAATAGGGCTGGGGTGTAAACTCAGAGGAAGAATGCTCCTAGGTTCAATCCCCAGTACCACAAAAAATAAATAAAATAGGGCTGGGAATATGGCTCAGAGGTAGAACCCCACTAGGTTCAAGGCACAGTACCACAAAACAAAGGCCAATCAGCACAAATTGTGTATTTTTATCTGTGCTGCAAAAAGATACTAATCTGCATGTATTGCTATATATTTTATAAGTAATTTTCAAAAAGAGAATGAGTTGGGCGTGGTGGCAAACACCTGTAATCCCAGTATCTGGGAGGATGAAAAGGGAAGATTGCAGGTTTGAGGCCAGCGTGTGGTAACTTAGAACCCATTTCAAAATGAAAATAGGACTAAGGGTGTAGCTCAGAGGTAGAATGCCCCTGGGTTCAAACCCTAGTACCACATACACAAAAAAAGAGGGGGGGAGGGAGAAAGAGTATATGACCATAAAACTGAGTGTATATTTGAAATGCTGACAACAATAACTGCATTTTCTTCTTTCCTAAAAACTTTTTTTGGGTACACTGTACTGGAGATACAATGCCCCTATGTTCCAGTACTACAAAAAGAAAAATGTGAAGAGAAAAGGGGAAAAAGCCACAAAAACACAAAAACTCACCTGTACCTAAAATTATCTTCTTAGAATAACATATTTCTAGCGCATGCGCACATCTGTGTGTTTTACTAGGGATTGAACCCAGGAACATTTTACCTCCAGCTACACCCCCAGCCCTTTTTATTTTTTGTTTTGAAACAGAGTCTCGCTAGGTTGTTGAGGGCCTAGCTAAGTTGCCAAGGCTACTCATGAATCTGTGATTCTCCTATCTCAGCCTACCAAGTACTGGGATTACAAGCATGTGCCACCACGTCCAACCTCTGACTGTTTTTTAAACCAAAAATTTGAGGGTTGCTAAGGATTAAACCCAGGGCCTGGTACATGCTAAGCACACACTTACCACTAAGCCCAGCTCTTAAACCAAATTATTTATAATTAATAATTAGAATAAGGATATTATGAAAAGGTATTGCTGTAACAGTAGTTATTGTTAATATGTTAAATTTCTGGTTCCTGGGAAATTTTTCACTAATAGGAAACAAAAATGCCATTCTCTGTGCTTTATAACAAAGAACTTTCATTTTTAGCACTGTAAAGAACAAAATAAAAACTAACACCTATCATTCACTCAGAATGTAGAATAGTGATCAAATGAACTGAATCACTTATTTTCTACAGAGTATCATGGTATGCTTACATTTTAAAAAGAAAAAATTGCCCAAAATAAAAATCATATGCTTTTTACCTTTTAAAAGTCTTGGCCAAAATCAAGTGCTATATACTTTGTACCTTAAACCCTTTGCTAAAAGTTCTATTCTCTCCTCCTTTTCAAAGACTATGTATGTTCCCTGGTGGTTAGGATTTGGAGTTCTGTCTCATAGACCTAAAGGTACTAACACCTACTCTTCTCACTCTGCTTTCTTCCCACTGCAGTTGTGATGATTCTCATGTTTGAAACTGGAGCCTGAATGTGAAATCATACCTTTCCCCTATGCTCACCCCCAGGCCAAAAATGCTAAATGGCTCAATAAGCAATACTGAGAGGGGATGTAACTCATATCGAAATGCTACAAACTTCTTCCCCAGAAGTGTTTCTGAATCTGTATGTATAATCTAAAAATCTGCATTTGGCATTTCAAGTTTGAAGACTCACCATGAGCCTTGCCCTGAAATGGGACCCTTTAGCACACATATGAAACTCGACATATAGTGTTGAATTCCACTCTCATAATAGTCTCCACAGTAACCACCTGACCAAATACTTGCAAGAATGCCCAAGATATTTTAAATGCCATTTAAAACTATTCCTACTAAATATCACATCAGTAAGAATATGTTATTTTAAAGATTATTTATCCTTACCCAGTGGAGGTTGAAGTAAGTCTCCTTGCTTTTCACATGTCCCAACAGGTTGAATATCAGAGGAATCAACAAGCCTCCAAAAATCATTCTTATTGTCACTACCATCCAGCCGTAAATGTAATCTGGCCCCAGTAATTTCAATAACTGTAGCAATACATACTGAAGTAAAATTGCGAGGGTCATGGGCTTCCAACTTCATGCCAACTTTGAAGTCATTAGCTGGTGGAACCTTAGACTATATACATAGATGAAAATTTGTTAAAATGCATCATATATAAGAAAACAGATGGTCAGTTATGTCACCAGAATACTTGGGAAACATTTTGAGTAAGAGTCACAGCAGACAGTGAATGAGGTCAGACCTGTAAGGGTCAAGGAAAAGATCTTCTCCAAACTCTCTCCATTGTTTGACATGCAGCACAAGAACACTGTCCACTGCTACTCTCACTCATCTGCCCACATCCAGGCAACCCAAACACAGCCTCTAAAAGGCACTCTGAGGGGCTTTCTAAGATGAGAATCTGATTAGGTTATTCTCCTTTTTCTTTTTGCTTTCCTTCTCTCCCTCCCACCCTCCCTCCATTCATTCATTTGTATTGGGGACTGAACCCAGGAGCATCCCACCTCTGAGCTATACCCTTAGTCCTTTTTTATTTTGAAACAGGGTCTCGCTAATTTGCTGAGTCTGGCCTCAGACCTGTGATCCTCCTGTCTCAACCTCCCAAGTACTGGGATTACAGGCTTGTGCCTCTGCACTCAGGAGGCTACTCTCCTTGAAGTAAGTAACTAGCAGCTCACCACTGCCTATGATAAAGTCCAACTCAGTGGCACAGTTTAAACACCCCCCCCATTAACCTCATTCCCATACTATCGCCTCTATACATTTTGTGCTCCATCTACCCTATGCCTTCCCTCCATAATCAGATGCTTTCACACCTGTGTGGCTTTGGATGTTCTCTCTGCCTAGAATATCCTTCCCATCATTCTAACCATCTCAAATAGCACCTCTTCTATATGCCCTCCCAATAGAGTTATCACACTTCTCACAATTATTTATTTACACATCTGTCTTTCCCTCCAGATGGACAATCATACAACCTTACCCTAACAAAATTTTAATGAGTAAATGCAAAGAGACCATCAGACTCCTAAGTAGCATTACTATAGTCCCACCTTCTCCTCAAATTACTAGAACCTAATAATCACTAAGATAACTCTTCCACAAGTTAACATTTACATTAATATATACAACATCTACAGAATTTTGGCACACCTGTCTAAAGCACTCAGAAGGAGCACTTATAGATCCAGTCTCTTTCAAATATGTGTCCCACTGGAAATCATCTGGAAAAAAAAACATGTACAAAATGGGATTTTTCTAGTGAATATTTAATGTGTATACTAACTTCTAGAATAAGATGGTTTCAGTTCCATAATTCTTAAAAAAAACTTCCTAAAGAGCAGATTCAAACTTCCTAATGTACATTTATTACCAGCATGGAAATAAAACACAAGACAACTTCCTGATAATAATGGCTCTGATATATAAATTACAACCCAGATCTTCTTAATGTATCGAGGAAGAAAGCACAGTGATTCTACAAATGTGGGCATTAGAAACAACTAAAGGAATTTTTATGGAATAAAATAAAGTCTATTCATCTGTCCCAATGATAAATTTATTCACGAAATGTGTTTGCACCATTTCATCCTATTAATGTGAAGGAACTTTGTCATGGGGAGCTGAAAATGTTTAAATATGTGGTCTAGCCACATTTGGGGGATACTGGGGACTGAATCCAAGGTCATTCTGCATCCAAGCTACACCCCCACACTATTTATTTATTTTTGGTTCTGGAGATTGAACCCAGGGGCATTCTACTTCTGAGCTAAACCCCAAGCCCTATTTTATTTTTATTTTGAAACAGGGTCTCTCTAATTTGCAGAGGGCCTCACAAAGTTGTTGAGGCTGGCCTCAAACCTGCGATCCTCCTTTCTCAGCCTCCCAAGTACTGGGATTACAGGTGTGTGCCACCACACCTGGCATGGTCTAACTGAATTTTACTCTTGCAATATTTTATGGAAAGAAAAAATCTGAGAAACAGTAGTTTCTCAATGGACTATTTAGATCTCCATCTAATGTGTCAAGAAGATGGTGGTAGA
>PVJS01050245.1:0-14375 GCA_004027185.1 Glis glis | reverse complement strand
TGTTTCCCTCCACCCCCCTCCCAACTCCCTCAGTTAGGTCACCTTCTTTGTCCATCTAAAGATTTCTTCTTCTTCCCTTCTAAGTCCCATTCTATCTAGCTCCCACAGATTAGGGGGAACATCCGATTTTTTACTCTTAGTGACTTACTAATATCACTTAGCATGATGTTCTCTAGTTCTCTCCATTTCCCTGCAAATGGTGTGATTTTGAAAAATTTTTAACCAGTGCTCACTATTATGGTGTGGGAAAAAAAGAAGAAGCTGTAGTTCCACTTTCTGGCAAAGTAAATATTTGAGGTGCTCTTCAGTGGGCACAAGGGCTTGACAGACATTTCTGCCCATCTGCCATATTTATAATTTCCTGTTTTTCTTGTTTTAAAAATATGCAAATAGGAGCTTGGTGTGGTGGTACACACCTATAATCCTGGTACTTGGGAGGCTAATACAGGAGGATGGCAGGTTCAAGGACTGCCTCAGCGACTTAGCAAGACCCTTTTGCAAAATAAAAAATAAAATAGGGGTGGGTTTTGGATTGGAGGTAGAATGCCCATGGGTACAATCCTCAGAGCCCCCCCCCAAAATAAATAAACAAACAAATAAGCCGGGCGTGGTGGTGCACACTTGTAATCCCAGTACTTTGGGAGGCAGAGATCGGAGGATCCGGGTTCGAGGCCAGCCTCAGCTCTCTCTCTCTCTCTCTCTCTCTACCTAGTGAGGCCCTCTGCAACTTCGTGAGACCCGGTTTCAAAATAAAGTATAAAAAAATAGGGCCGGGGGTGTAGCGCAGAGGTAGAACGCCCCTGGGTTCAATCCCCGGTACCGCAAAAAAAATAAAATAAAATAAACAAACACATAAAAATATGAAAAATGGCATTATTAATTGGCCTCTCAATCTTTAATTTTGAGGCCAGTGTGATTTTTTTAAGATGAAAATATGATTTATTCCTTAGTGAGAAACTTTCCAAGGCCTACCATCCTTCAAACTCCCAGCATTCAGAGTAAACTAAGAGATACTCTTAGTTCTCTAAGGAGTCTCTGGGTTGGTACCTACCAAAATTTATTATTTATCTATCTGCTTTTCCACTCAGATATTATCTTATTTAAGAAAGAAATCATATCTTTTACCTTTGTAATCTCACCACCTAACTGGCCTTTAAAAGATACTTAATAAATTTATTTGTTGAATGAAAGATAGAATAAATTTTTAAAAATTGTGAGTTATGAAAAGTCAGCCAAAGTAGAATACTCTATGTGAACAAGCAACATTGATACAGATAAGTGGTAATAGATGAGGCGGAAGTATTTTTGTTTTGGAAAGCTTTTTGGAAAATATTTGCTGGGTGTACAATACTTTGAGATGACTGTCTAACATACTGAATTGAAATATCAGTCATTAGGGAATAGACTAACAGACTGTGGTTAGACTGAGTATATTCATAGCCTATTAGAAATGCACTGTAAGGCAAATGTTGTGTTTATTTTTTGTCAAATAAATTCTATTTTGATGGCAGGAATATTACTGGAAATTCCTAAGAAGGCTGTCTTAGATATTTAGAAGTATTGGACAATAGCATAACCGCATTTCATTTTCATAATATATGTGCAGCAAAAATATCTATTCTTATGAAGACTTTCAACTGTATTTTGTAGTTTTAGCTCATGCATGAAATATTTCACCAAATTTGAAATATATCCTTAAAATGTAATATATTTAAAATTTCAAAACTAAGGAAGCAATTAAGAGAATAGACTAACATAAATGATATAATTTATAGTTGCTTAAAACATATCTTTCCAAATGTTTGCTTTCATTAAAATATATTTTAATAAATATATTTTCCAAATGTTTGATTTTGTTAAAATATATGATTTTATTAAAATGTTTAATTATTACTGGATGATTACTTACACAATTTTGATTTTAGTATAATCAAAAGATCCAAGTGCAAATTTTTAGGAGAAATAAACATTTGAGTAAATATTTATGATGTTTATATAATCTTGCAGAAACTTAGAAATAATTTGTAGTGGGTTGCAAGATAGTTGTGAAACCAGCAGATGGTTCATGGTTACTCTGATTTTTTAAAAGAGATGTGGAGTGGAGTACTATTAACACCAAGAAACATCTATCCACCAAAACTCGCAAAAGAAAAGATAAAAAAGGCTAATATTTTAATGCCTAATTCAAGTGTCACCGAACCAAACACTTATTCTAAGGCAATGGATCAAATAACATCAGTTTGCTTTCTTTTAGCCATTATCTCTGATTTTTTTCCAGAAGAAAAACTCCAGAATATTTTACGAAACATAACAGAAATTTATCATGCATTTTCTGATGAAGATATTTAGGGGAAGTTTTTCAACTCTGGAGACATTTGAAAACCGCTCAAAGAAACCTAGTACTGAAATTTATAGTGAATTGGGATATTTATGGATCCCTGCCAAATTTATTATTATTTCCCATCCATCACTATCCACTGTGCTTTCTTGTCAGTTCAGTGGCAGTCTTTCCAGAAGTAGAAAAGAAGGCCAGCAAAGAGTCCTTTATTTTAACTTTATCATCTTCAATATGGACAAATCCTTTCCTTTTACGCTGTTGCTCAGCATGTGAAACACTGGAGGCGTTATTAGGGGAAGGAATTTCAGACGCTGGCCTGAGTCACTCACTGTCTTAATAGAAAGAAGACATGCATAGTTTTGCTTTAAAAATATCATTCCCATTTTTCTTTGATACAATTTTTCAAAGGATGATTTTTGGAGATAAATATGAAATTAATTTCCCCTCAGAAGGAATAACATGTTGAATTTTAACAAAATGTTCCCTCAAAATTGGGTTGTAATTGGAGAGAAATTCCAACAACTACAAAAATTCTCTTTGTTTGAGAATGACATGTCCTCTCTGTGGCCACAGAAGGGAAGGTCCTGTGTAGCTTACAACATAATTACATCAAAAATATTATGTAAAAATGTGTCCCCAGTTTTCCTCTCTGAATTCATCTACACATGATGGATTTTTATAGACAATTTTTTTTCTTTGAGTTTCAGTGTCGTCGCTGATGTCTTCCGTCTTTCTAAGTAGGAAAAATATTCAGATGTCGCACATTCAGAGACTGGAGGATTTAATTTCCACAGCTGTTGTAAAACTGGTTATAAAGTGGGCTCTTCCAGCTTTTTTCTCTTGATCTGCAAATAGTCCACAGCAAAATAAGCTTTGATCTTGCATAAACCAAGTTCTCAACTTTTTCCTTTTTTTGTCATTTGGTAAAAATTTATAAAACCATGAAGTTGCTGTGTGTCACCTACCTCCCCTGTTATTTTTTTTCTTCTTGTTAAATTGTAAAAAAGTTCATCTTTCATATGAAGAGGTTCACTTCCTCTCTTAACCAAATTAACTCTCAAATCATCTGGAACCAGTACTGGCCAGCAGTAATATCGGAATAAATTAAATTAAAATATCACTAATTTTCTTTTCTGCATCAAATTCTTGGTCTTTGTCTTGATGAATCTGCCTGTACTGTTGATGCTGATTTCTGACATTTTCTTTCTCTTCGTTATTGTCAGTGCTTATAGAAGATAATTCATCGCTGTCTTTCAGTCCTGCCCTATATGAATCTGTGTTGTTTCTAGTATAGGTACTTCTGATGCCTATCCACGGTCACATTTCTAGATAACTTTTTTAATTATACACTATGTTGAAGGACATAATAATGTTGTAACTATGGCCAGGATTCTCATTGGTGTTCAGGGAGACATTAATCCCCAATTTTTTTGGACATAATGAATAATAATTCTCATCTTCTGCCAAAATCATTCTGGTGGAAATATTTCTTCATGTGTGTCATTTTTTGGAGCTTCAAGGTACAATTATCTATTCTTTTCAGTCCTCACCTCATCACTCACTGGAAAATGCTGCAGAATGAAATATGACAGCGGAAGGACTTTCCCAAAAAAGCTGGAGTGCTCATTGTGAAGCTCTGTATGTAGTATGGACACATTGTAGGATGCTAATCTTGACCTCTGAAGTTCTGTGTGACTAATAGGAAATAGGGATCTAAGATCAGCTAACATGTTGCGCTCTGAGTTATCCTGTTTATTGTTTGAAGTTTTGGATGAAGTTAACCAAACCTGAACATATTTGCAAATATCTGGAATAGGGCTTGAAGCATGTCCAGGGAGACACCGAGCTTCGGGGTGGACCCTTAAAGATCAGCACCTGGAGATAGGGAGGCACCTGTGCAACCAGGAAATGGTTATTTCTCCTACTTGAGAAATAACTCCGGGAAAAATGAAGAGTCAAAAGAGCAGCATTTGGCCGGGCGTGGTGGTGCACGCTTGTAATCCCAGTACTTTGGGAGGCGGAGACCGGAGGATCCAGGTTTGCGGCCAGCCTCAGCTCTCTCTCTCTCTCTCTCTCTCTTTCTCTCTCTGTCTCTCTCTCTCTCTCTCTTTCTACCTAGTGAGGCCCTCTGCAACTTCGTGAGACCCGGTTTCAAAATAAAGTATAAAAAATAGGGCCGGGGGTATAGTGCGGAGGTAAAAACGCCCCTGGTACTGCCAAAAACAAAAAAAAGGAGCAGCATTTGAATGTCTCAGTTTTCACTAAGAACTAGAGCAATGAACCGAATAATGTGAATGTTCCTATCTTTCAGTCATTTTCTGTGATTTTCCCAGAAGCAAAATTTTATAGAAAGATTTCCAGGTATAATAGACATTGATGGTGAATGTTGTCATATAGCTATTTAGTGGAAAATTTTCCAGCATGTAGGTATTTGAAAGCTAGTAAACAGAACTGAAATTTCTAAAATGTAGAGTGAAATTAGATTTTTATGAGTCGGTGCCCAACTTCTCACTATGCTTAAGACTTTACCTAGGTCTTAAAATAATTTCTGAGATTTCAAAATTAATAAAAAATATCTTTGACCAATTCTGAGCAAAGATTGATTTAAAAATCTAGCCACCCATTTTACTGAATATGAATGTGTAAAGAGAATGAATTTTAATGAAAGACTTAACAAATTTTTGAAAGTCAAAGCTTTAGAACACAAAAAGAAAATGTAATATTTATGCAATAGACCAATATTGAGGTATAAGATCATCTCCCCTCTTTTTTGTGATACTAGGGTTTGAACCCAGTGAGCTATACCCCCTGCCCCTATTTTATTTTGAAACAAGGTCTCACTAAGTTACCACACACTGGCCTTGAGCCTGTGATCCTCCTGTCTCAGCTTCCCAAATACTTAGATTACAGGGGAGTGCCAACAGGTCCAGCTAGATTTTTTTCCCCTTAAATCCAAAACAAAACAAAGTATTAGTGTAGTTTAAAATTATTAATTCATTGTTTACCTTTTTTGTAATGTTACATTTATTTTATATTTTTATTTTATTTTACTGAATTAATAATACATATGAAGTTCAATAAAATAAAGTTTTTACTATTTGCATTTCTTTTCAGAACATTATTATTTGTTTTATTTTATGTTTAGTTGTTATTACTGGCAGTTTTATCAAACAAGAGAGAGTTAAATAATATTAAAATAGAATTTGCTCTAAATGTTAAGTATGCTAACTGTGATTTTAGGTCTTGATATTTTTGAAATTATATGACACCAGGTGAAAGAAGGGCTAAGAGATAGTGATAAGTGGACTTTATCTGATATCACCATCAGAAGTGTAAAATAAACTTCTCAAGGTGAAGAACTTTGTTGTTATTGGGTTTTCTCTCCCAGTATATCCCAACATCTATAACAGTCTCAGACACACTTATGAAGGATCTGAGGATCATATAGGAGCAGGACTCACCAGAACTTGGATGTGAGGAAGGAGGAAGGGGCTAAGATGACTTTTACTTTCTGTCTCAGATACCCAATGAATACAAATGGCCAATAAATATATGAAAAAATGTTCAACATCATTAGCAATCAGGGAACTGCAAATCAAAACTACACTGAGAGTCCATTCAACTCCAGTTAGAATGGCAATCATCAAGAAGACAAGCAATAATAAATGCTGGTGAGGATGTGGGGAAATAGAAACCCTTTTATACTGTTGGTAGGACTGAAAACTAGTACAGCTGCTAGGGAGATCATTGTAGTGGTTTCTCAGAAGACTAGGGATGAGACCACCATATGATCCAGCAATACCACTCCTGGGCATCTTTCCAAAGGGATTAAAGTCAGAATATTATAGCGATACATGCATATCCATGTTTATAGTAGCACAATTTACAATAGCCAAATTATGGAACCAGCCTAGGTATCCATTAACAGATGAATGGATCATAAAACTATGGTATATATACACAATGGAGTTTTACTTAGCTATAAAGAACAAAATTATGTCATTTGCAGGAAAAGGGATGGCACTTGAGAATATTATCCTAAGTGAGATTAACCAGTCTCAGAAAGCGAATAGTTGTATGTTTTCTCTCATATGTGGAAATTAGAGAGAAATTGGGTAACAAACGAGATCCCAGACAAAGGAGGAGAAACTCCAGTGGAGCGATGGAGGGGGTTTAGGGGAAGGAGGAGAGGGGATAGAGACGTAATAAAGGTAACGGTTTAAATAATGCTATGTATATATGTGAAAATATCTATACCCATCTCAATGACATGTATGGGAAAGGGGAGGGACTGGGGTGGGATCCAAACGGAAACACACCAAGTACCACGTGCATGTATGTTCCTATCACTCTATACCTCCGTATGATGTAGAATTACAATGCACCAATAAAGGTATAAAGAAAGAATTCTTATCTGAGTTGGATACTGAATATGTAAGTAAGTCAAGGTCATAAAGGTGGTAACGATTGAAGCGCAGTGCTTGTGGGCTTTTGCAGTAAAAGAAGAACACTGGGCAGGTGGACTGAAAATCCTCTGGCCCAGGAGAGAGGCTTAGGCTATAAGTCTGGATATTGGGTCATCAGGGGAAAGCAGGAGCTGAAGCTTCAGAAATGTATGAGTTCATTGAACAATGAGAAAAAGAAGGACATGTGTGGAGTCTGAGGAAGCGCACTGTTTCTGGGCTAGGTAGAGCCCCATGGAAATAAAGACTTGATTCATTCAGATGCCGAAGAGGGAAGTTGTTCCAAACCAGTCACAGGGAAGTCAGAGAAGTGACGCTGCAGAACCAAATGGGAGATGAGACAGGGACATTGAGAGGCCACTACTGCATGAGGAGCTTAGCTTCAAAGGTAAGGAGAGAAGAATAATAATCTTTTGGGAGAAACAGAATTTTGGTCAGGGGCAGGTTTATTTTTTTAAGTGGAGATAACTTTTTTCTATTTATTTTGTGATTATGGAAGGAGTATATGTCTATGTTTATTTGTTTTGGTACTGGGTATTGGACCCAGGAACATTCTACCCCCAGTGCTTTCTTTTTTAACTTTGAAACAGGGCCTCACTAAGTTGCTGAGGCTGGCCTTGAACCTGCAATCCTCCTGTCTCAGCCTCCCAAGTGCTGGGGTTATAGGTGTGCATCACCATGTCCAGGTTTATGTTTGTTTTAAATTATCCAAAAAGGTCTGCATTAACATGGGAAAGCTAGTCATTAACACCTAGTAATAATGTTGCAATTACTAGAAACCACATTCTTCACCTTAGTTTAGAGTTTGGTAGTTCCTTGAGGTTCTGGGGTAAGTTAACCAAGAGGCAGAAATAGTTTTGTGCAAGAGATTTTTAACATGGCATCTCTTATACAAGATCTCAAGCAAGACCTGACTCAAGAAATGAGAATTTAGATGGGCATGGTGGCACACGCCTGTAATCTCAGTAATTGGGTGGCTGAGACAGGAGGATTGCAGGTCTGAGGCCAGGCTCAGCAAGGTAGTAAGATTCTCAGCAACCTAGTGAGGCCCTGGTTCAAAAATAAGAAATACAAAGGGCTGGGGGTATAGTTCAGAGGTAGAATGCCCCTGGGTTCAATCCCCAATACCACAAAAAAAAAAAGAAAGAAAGAAAGAAAGAAAGAAAGAAAGAAAGAAAGAAAGAAAGAAAGAAAGGAGAACTTTATTGTTTTCTAAAGCACAAATGGTGTAATCGTTTACCTTCTGTGATTGCTTCTCCTAAATTGTCACCTTTTAACACCCTAAAATCAGTAATAAGAGGGGCAATAGGAAACATTGTCCAGTGATCTTGTCTAGCCTTGGATATGCTTAAGTCTGGATTTATACTGGATTTTGTTCTTCCCGGAGAGATGTAAGAAATACCAAAAGCTCTTTTGTTGGGGTGGGAAGAATGCAAAGCCAACAAACAGGAACAAAGGGAGCCACCAACACAACACAACCTGAAGTTAACTATGGAGAAGCATCAAACCCAGACTGAGAAACATTCGGCAAAAGAATTGAACAGAATTTTTCAAAAATGTCAGGGAAGACTTTGAAATTGTTCCAGATATAGGATGCTAAAACCACATGCCATCTGACAAGCAGTATCAGCTGAGATTTTCTTAGGCTTTGGGAATGTGATTGGGACACATAGGGACATCAGAATAAGGGTTGCAGATGACACAATAACAGTGTATCAATGTTAATTTCCTGATTTTGATAATTATACAGTGATTATGTAAGAAATTCTATTTAGGGCTCATTGTGGTCACTCTGCAGGTGTAGGATGGACCCTCACATAGAATTTTGTTGTGATGCTGAGATTTATGATGCTCTGCACACCCAAGGAGGATATGAAAAGTTATGTTGTTCACATAATTGCTGAATCTTGTGAGGATCGGCAGGTCTGAGAGCAAGGAGAGAGGGCTAGCTCTTGAGTTTTCATGTGGGGAGGGAGTGCGACTAGACAGAGGGACCCCACGTAGGCAAGGGCTCACATGATTTGAATCTCCTGATGGAACCACAGGAAGAAGTATCATTTTATCTTATCAGCTTGCCCAGATATGGGGCAGCAGGAATGGAGACAGGAGGAAGTTTAAAATCTATCAGCAGTCAAGCATCAGAAAACAGAGTCAAACTCATCTCCGGGATAAAGGACTATCATGTCTGCAACTTAGTCTCAGACTGAAAAAAATTAGATGTATTTGGAGAGAGAAAGATAAAGCAATCATAAAATGCTAACATTTAGAGAATCCGGATGAAGTCTACATGTAGTTCTTTGAGCTATCTTTTTTGTAACTTTTCTGTGAGTCTGAAATCATGTCAAATATAAAATTTTGGTATTTTGCTTTTTAAAAAGGAAACGTTGGGCCATTTAAAACTTTTTTCTTGAGACGAGAATGTCGGATTCCTAGTAGCGAAGAAGCAGTCTATCTCTAATAAATTTCCAATTTTATTTTTATGATGGCTCACCTCATGAATAGAAATATACCAAAGTAGTAACCACTGTTGACATTTTAGTATATATCCTTCTAGACATTTTTCTCTGCCCCCTCACACATATTCACTTATAAAATGTATCTATATCTTGACTCAAGAATATCACATATAAAATGTTAACATAAATGAGCATCAACAGATGAACAGATAAAGGGAAATGTGGCACATATACTCAATGGGATACTATTCAGCCATAAAAATAACAAAATCCTGTCATTTGCAACAACATGGATGGAACCAGAGGGCATTTTTTTTTTAAGTGAAATAAGCCAGGCACAGAAAAAGAAGTACCACATGATCTCACTCATCTGTGCAAGCTTGAAAGCCAGTATCATAGAAGTTGAGAATAGAATAGTTGTTTTCAGAGGTTGGAGAGAGTAAGGGGGAGTGAGGGATGGGAACAGGTTGGTCAATGGGTATAATGTTACAGTTAGATAGGAAGAATAAGTTCTGGTGCTGCACTGCTCTGTAAGGTGAGTACAGGTAACAATAATGCACGGCATATTTCAAACTCACCATAAAGAAATGATAAATTTTAAAGTGATGGATATGCTAATTATGCTGATTTGATAATTACATAATGCATACATAAATCAAAACATTACATTATACCCCATAAGTATGCACAATTATTATGTGTCAATCAAAAAGAATTTTTTTAAAAGTTATCATAGGTGAAACTGGTAGGTATAAAAGCATAAAATACCAGTTTATCATAACATAGCTTGCAACAGCAAAAAGGGAAAAAAGCATATATATAATTCAGATATACTTTCAAAAGAAATATAATAAATTCTTCTGTCTGCATATGAACTGCTAGAAAGTAGGGATAGCATTATACATGTGCATTTTTAAAATACTTTTACTGGTGAATTATAGTCTCACATCATAATGTAGTTCATAGTGATATACATGCACACAGCAGTTGGTGAGTTAAACATATGCATTTTTAGAATACATCATGAACTGGGGTGCTCAGAATTTCAAAGGAAGTGAATGTAGGAATGTAGTGGTCATCTGTTGTTTCAACTTATACAGCATTAATTCTCCATTCTCGGGTTAACTGTACACAGAAATTGGCTTTTGAGAAATAACCTTTCTACCAACGGATATGGTCTTAGCATTTCTACGCAGGTATTGTCTGCCCTGCCATGTGGTGGGCATGTTCCCAAGTTCCACCAATCAGAGTCCAGAGACACACACTCTCCCTCTTTTGCACGCGCATGCACATGTGCATGTGCACACATGTATTCAGCACACACACAGCATTTGCAACACATTCATCCAATATAATGGCACTTTAAAGAGACTATTCACCTGTTCTTCCTAAATCACTAGAGAATCTCTAGTTTTGACTTAAAGAAAAACCAGAAGGCCGGGCGTGGTGGTGCACGCTTGTAATCCCAGTATTTTGGGAGGCGGAGACCGGAGGATCCAGGTTCTCGGCCAGCCTCAGCTCTCTCTCGCTCTCTCTCTCTCTCTCTCTCTCTACCTAGTGAGGCCCTCCGCAACTTCGTGAGACCCGGTTTCAAAATAAAGTATAAAAAAAAAAATAGGGCCGGGGGCGTAGCGCGGAGCTAGAACGCCCCTGGGTTCAATCCCCGGTACCGCAAAAAAAAAAAAAAGAAAAACCAGAAAAGGACTGGCTCATCATCTTTCCCTTGATTTTGTAAACTATCCCATGCTATTCAATAATTAATTCATTAATTGATTTTTTTTGCGGTATCGGGGATTGAACGCAGGGGCGTTCTACCTCCGCGCTACACCCCCGGCCCTATTTTTTATACTTTACTTTGAAACCGGGTCTCATGAAGTTGCGGAGGGCCTCGCTAAGTAGAGAGAGAGAGAGAGAGAGACAGGGAGAGAGAGAGAGAGAGCTGAGGCTGGCCGCGAACCCGGATCCTCCGGTCTCTGCCTCCCAAAGTACTGGGATTACAAGCGTGCGCCACCACGCCTGGCCATTAATTGATTTTTTATTTCTGTTTAGTTATGGCCTTTGAATTGCAACTCAAGAAAGCTAACTGATACAGAGAATGAATGAGTGAATGAATAAACTAACAAATACCAAATAAGGACATAGCTGGGCAACTGAAAAGTATATGAAATATTCCAGTGCAGTCATAGAAGCAAGCCAAGAGACTAGATAGAGGAAGAACAAATGAATTTAGAAATAATAAAATCTAACCAATAACATTTCTTCCAATCTTTTTACTTGATGAAGTGCTTCTAGGGACCTTTGGTTTTTATGGAGTTAGAATGAGATTTTTCTGGCAGAAGCTCATTTGCCAATTTAATTAATAATTAGTAATTCCAAAGGTTAATGCAGAATTGCTCTTAATTTTATTTTAAGCATAATATTCTCATCTAAAAGGACAAAACCAATGAATTTATTCTGATAGCAACCATTAGCTGAAATATTCTAGCCAAGTGAAATATTAAACAGATATAGTATTTAAAAACTTAAAATAACATTTGTATTCTCACTTTATTTTATTTCCTCTGAGCAATGTGAAGTACTCACTTTCAAAGGTGCCTAAACTTCCTCCTGTCACTAGATTTCCACATGTGTTAATTACAGAACAATATTTAGTGTTCAGAAGAAGAATTTCAGCAAACAAGCAATTGCAATCGAGGTCCCCTCTCCTCCACGGGACTCCTTCTGCACACTACAAGTGGCACTTTTTCCTAATTTTTTAATGGTTCTAGGGTAGCTAACCTTCATTGAAAGATTTACCATTCTATGTAAGTTTACATTAGAATCATACTTTTAAAGAATATCAGAGCAAAAGAGTTTAGAGATAAAATGTGTAGGCCAAACACATTTGTGGTAAGCAAATTACTAGTTGGATACGTGAGGCAGAATTATGGTATCTAAGATGCAACATATCCTCTAATTATCACACAATCCTTAGTCGAAAGTAGACAGGAGAGTGGGTCTAGATTCAACTGAAGAGACTGCCATGAACTGTAATGAGCAATGGAGAGACCAGCCTGGCATGCTGCCCCTGTGGGCATCTTCTGAGACAGGACATTGGAACTTGATCCTGTCTCCTCTAAGTGGCATATCAGCAGAGAGACCTCATTTGCAAGGTTATTTTTTTTAACCCCCACTGGCTGCATTGCAACAGGGAAAACAAAAAAAAAAAAAAAAAAAAAAAAAAAACCCTGGAGTCCATTCTCTTGCCATTCTTTGCTCTAGGTTTCCACTGAGAGTTTCCCTAGGAACATAACCATGTGGAAGATCAAAATAAATTTAGGCGATTATGCTCCACTTCTGAAAATACTTCTGTAACCATAAAGCTCAAGCTGTTGAATGGAAAAGAAGTTATATCTTTCCTTAACGCTTTTGCATAAGTAAACTGACTTTTTCTGTCTCAAATCATCCTGATCTGACATGTTTACAGTGTGGACTATGAGGTACATTTTGAAAAAGGAATTGTCCGAGGTGGTGTGAGGAAAAAAAAAGGATTTTCTAAGTTTGGTTTTAAAAGGTGGCTTTCTCATATTTGACCTGGGTAATTCTATTCATAATTTAATACCTATCAGCCATGGGGAGTGTCTATCAATTTATCAGATGATTTTGTATATATGACGCTGTGCATGATACCATGAACACAATACAGAATCAAGAAATTGGCAGTTTCATTAAAAATAGCTTATGGCTAGCATTTATGGAACTCTTGTGAATATACTGCCTAATTTGATATTTACTTTCGTCCTATCCTCTAAGACTTGAGACTAGCATATTTAAGATTCATGGGTATACACTATGGTTAGAAAGCACCATGACCCATATAAAATATGCTGACAGGGCTCCATAGATTCCTGGCTTCCCCATATGGTCATACTCCTTTGCATGTAAAACTAAGGGGTGAAGGGTAAAGCCTTAGCTTTGTACCAACACTTGCAAAATTCACCTGGCCAGGATTTCCAAAATCCTGCCAAAATTTTCCACTCATGACTTCCCCTATTCAAAGAAGCCAAAAGAAAAACATGGGCCCTATGAGCTTGTTCTTTTTACTTAAAAATCAGACATGAAAAATTAGCAGCCTCTCATACATTTTCAATTAAATTGCCCATATTCACCAATGCCATCTTCCTTTTTACCTGAGTATTTTCACTCTTTGTTTCCATTTCGTTTCATTTATTCATATATTCAACAAATACTTACTGAGTGTCTACTATGTTCCCAGAACTGTTCTAGATGCAGGGGGTTCATCAGCAAAAAACAAACATACAAAACTTACTTCGCCCGTGTAAGCTTAGGTGTCTCATCTAACACTTACCTGAAGAAAGCCGAGGAACGTGAATTTTAATTAAGACCATGCTCAAAAATGTACTAGGTCTTCAAATGTCATACAAGTTATAAGGTGTATTATAAAAGTTTATCTTTAGGTTAGAATTAACTTTCCCACAAGTGATATTCACACACACACACACACACACACACACACACACACACACAAAATAAAAGATGATGCTATTACAATGATGTATTAAAATATAGAAGGTAAAAAATGCAATAACGAGAAATGTTTTTGATATAATACATTGGATATATACATTTGATATATAGACATTGGATAAAGGTGTTCACAAAAGGCTAAAGGCGAAAAGAACTGGATGGAAATATTTTAAAGATTTGAAAAGGACTTGGACAGTCACAAGCATTAGAAGCCAAGGGAACTTGTTTTTCATTATATCCAAGTTCAGACTAAAACATATGGCTCTCTTTCCTTGGGTAGTTAAACTGCTTGATGAAGTCACTTTGTATCTCATTTCTGAAAAGAGGAAGACAAATGAAGGTGAGAAGGGATAAACTGATGGTTAAAAGAACATGTGGAAAAGTAGATGAAGAAACACGCACATAATGAGCTACAGGGAGTGGAAAAAATGATTCATTAAATTATGCTTATGCCAGGCGTGGTGGCGCACGCTTGTAATCCCAGTACTTTGGGAGGTGGAGACTGGAGGATCCGGGTTCGCTGCCAGCCTCAGCTCGCTCTCTCTCTCTCTCTCTCTCTCCCTGTCTCTCTCTCTCTCTCTCTCTCTCTCT